>NQII01005759.1:48067-94187 GCA_002778355.1 Clitarchus hookeri
CCCCCCCAGCCCACTGCTACATTTGGTGGAGGCTCCGCCCTCCCCTCCCTTGTTCCAATATTTACAGTCCGTGCTAAAAATGTACAAAGAATACGTGACCGTCGCGAAAATGTTGAACATTGAACTGGTTTACAGCAAATAGCACTGCCATAAACAACGGGGGTAGGATTTTAGGTTGTAATACTGCTTAAGTAAGTAATTACTCTTAGGTGTTTGCATAGTCGTGAGTACGGGCCTGTCTGGGCGTCTACTGGACCATCCATCAGGAAAGTGATAAAAACACTCCAACGTTCACCCTTGTGAGAGAATGAGGCTAGCATGAGACAAATATATGGAGAGTAGCATTACTTTCAGCTTTATTTATTGGTTTCCCCTATAACACTAATAAACTAATGATGGGTTCCTATGTCCTTAAGGGAAACATTGTAAATAGTTATGTATTGGCCTTGGCCATACTGCAAGTAAAAATTAATTGTTGGCTCGTGCGTCCTTAGAATGTGACCATTCATAAGAAAACTGGCCAACTCTGGATGTTTATAACTTTCTCTAAATTAATGTTTAAGTAAGTCAAAGTGATTTATTGATAAAGTCCATCCAATGTTACTTCCAACATTTCTGAAGCCCTACTTAATTCTACTTTCATAATATTCCTCCGCCTCACGTAAACAAAGCTTAACCAAGTCTATAAAATTTTACCAAAGTGTCAACGCACCGCAGTCGTGCGCGCTCAGTGTAAATTATATTTTGCATAAGAAGTACATGCAGTTCTAAAAGTATTTTTCTGGTTACAAATTTTATTTATATAAGTTATATCTAAGATAGAGATGTGAAGTGAAAAGGTGCCAGGATATTGGCAAACTAACCAAGTTTTTTGTCGCAACAGGACAACACATCAGTAAGTCTCCATTTGATCACCCTTGGTAGCACGTATCACATTTAGTCGATATTCAATGTCTATCCTTACCTTAGCCAACATCACAGGAGCGTGGAGGCCAAGCTGTCGGGTCATCGCGGCTGATCCATCGTCCAGGAAAAGTCGTATCAAGACGGGCACGAACCTCCAAACCACAGTGAGGCCGTGCACTGTTTTGTTGAAAAATGGCATTTGGGTGATATTCAAGCAACCGAGGAACAGCAAACAATTACAACATGTCCACATATACTGGAGATGCGATAGTGCCCTCAGCGAAAAATAATGGTCCTATAATTTTGCCGTTGAAAAGCACGCAACAAACATCCACATTTGGGCTGCCTCTGGTACACTCTGTCACGTCACCAGGGGGTCCTGAACCCCAAATATGCACGTTATGCTGGTTCACTACACCACTGACAAAAAAATTCGTCTCGTGAGAAAAAGCAACACGCTTGAGTGAACCACTATCGCATTCAATACATGATACANGTCACGTCACCAGGGGGTCCTGAACCCCAAATATGCACGTTATGCTGGTTCACTACACCACTGACAAAAAAATTCGCCTCGTGAGAAAAAGCAACACGCTTGAGTGAACCACTATCGCCCTCAATACATGATAACATTTAGACTGTCGTACCGACGTGTAGCGTCATTGGGCAACAAAGCCTGAATAATTTGCACTTTGCAAGCACGAAACAATGAAACGTTTGTGTAAGCTATCGTGAAGATAACTTTTTGGCATGTGTAATTCAAGTGCGGGCCTACGCACTAATTCCTTGGGATTTTGGACAAAAGACTGTTTCACTGCTTTCAGCTGAGGTTTATGATCGGCCAGTTCTCGGTAAGTTAGCAACAGAACCTGTGTTCTTGAACTTGTCATGCCACGAATTTATGCTCTTGAAATCAGGCGACATCTTTCCATGCGTTATCTAAAATTTCCTTTGCACTGCCATTGGTAACCAAGTCAGAAGGTGTCAGAGGACACGCTGAGTTGTTTCCTGATTTGTGAAAATGTGCGGTTTCCTGGACACTGTAACTGCTACACGACAGCCACGTTACTGAAACCTGCAACCAATAACTTGGCAAGTTTTCCAACGTTTTGGCACAAGTTTTACATATTTATCTTATAAATATGGATATAAATGAAGATTGTAAACAAGGCAAGACTTTTCGGACATTCTGTTTTACTTACTAGGCATTACCAACACACTAATTTGCTCACTGTTTGTATTCATATTAATTATAAATAATACATTATAATTGGTATACAACATGATTAAAAAGCAAGCAAACGCGTCATACATGGGATGATTTTTCAAAGGTTTTATTCAGTAAGTGTGAATAAAACGCGAATAGGCTATATGAAAGGATGGATGTGTTGAAAATTCAAATGCAAACGATAATTTTTATCCCTGCTGACATGTGACTTTGGCAGTCGTGTGGCGATGGGGGAGTCAACGATAAGGACATGCACACAAAGCGAAATTCCATCTGTCTCAACTTTAGTCTGTGTTTTGCGCACATTAACCCCGAATGAATGATTTCTACCAGTAAAACGGCACTCACTGAAAATGAAGTTAGTAAAATGCTCGTCGCTGGCGAATCAGTGGATTGCATTGAACCAACGTCCAAGAGAGTGACATTCACTGTAAATCAGTTAACACGGCAATTATTTCAGTGGATATGTCACTGAAATAATCATTAATAATCTTTAAAGTTACAGTTAATCCATTGCATTTCCTTGGTTTTCAGTTGAATACACTTGTGCAGAAAATTTTTTATCCATCTTCAGCATGTCAGTTTTTACGTGTGAACGGACATAAATTGTATAATTTGGCCGATTCTGGCACAGATACTATATAATCTGGATCAAGGCCTACAATGGCTAATGGTATTGTTCTACTGTATGTCTCGAGTATTACCTGCCGCCGGAATTTAGGTTTTCTCGGGGTACCGCACCGGAAAGTGTCGCCCTGAGTTTACCTACTGTGAGTGGTTCCGCAGACGAACTGAACATAACTTTTGAAAGTTGCTTGAGCTGCACCTTGGATACCGAACTGAAATTCAGGGAAGTTGAAGAGGTCAGTGTGGCACACTATCTCCCCGCCTCTGCGTCGGCCGGGTGGATCAACGGGCCACAGGGTTATCAGTCCACCGGACGAGGTCTGTGCGTGGCCATAATTCCCCTAGCGGGATTCCCTGGGGACGGCTAAGAGGGAGAGAAGGGATTCAAGCCAGTCTGAGGATGGACTTTGGGGTCTTGTTATATCTATATGTGTAATTGTATGTGTGTTAGTGTGGCGACTTGCTTTTTGTGAGCACACATAGAGACTTTTAGTGTATTTGAACTTTTTTTAGTGCTGTGAACTGTACGGTAGTGAGAGTAGTGTGGGTCCCGCAGCCGCGGGAACACTGCGATGGCGTCAGGGAGCCCTCGGGTTCAGGCGTACCCGGCCCTGATAGAGATTCTTGGGGTAATGGAGGAGAAGCCAAGAACTCTCAAGGAAAAAAGGAAACGACTGACCGGATTCCTAAAGGCGGAGTATGTGGCAAGGGAGGTCACTGAGGCGGCTATCAGTCGCCTAGTGGACTCCCAATTCAATTGGGAACGGTACACCACGTCACCTGGAAAGAAAAGGATTCACAGGAAGATATGGAAGTGTATCCAAGGAGTTAAGTTAAGCACAGTCGAAGTCTGGATCCAGGAGGTCTACGACGACGATGACAAGCAGGAAACCGAAGAGGAGGAGCATACTGATAGAGGCAAAATTGAACAAGGAAATGAACAAGGATCTGAAGGCAATGATTCCTCCTCTTAGGATGAGGAATACGACCTCAAAACGGCCACACGCAAGATACAGGAGTTTACTCTTGTAGGAAAGAAAGGAAAACCCCTCAATGCCACAAGGTTAGTCTTCCCGGAGACGCAAGTACTAGAAGAGGTTCCTAGATCATCCACAAGGAGGACTGCCTCAATCACCAGCACCTCAAAGGCCGAAAGCACCTCATGGGCCGAAAGCCAAGCCAGCAGGAAACTGCGGTTCCAACTGCCCACTGAGTCAAATACTGGGAGCGACTCACGGGATGAGGATTTCATTCTCAGGATCGAAAAGAAGGTAGAAGAGACGCACAAAGAAACCAAAGAACTGGTTTCGGATATAATGGAGTGGATTCTGAACAAGAGTTCAAAGATCAACAGTTCGCAAGCGAACTGGTTGATCCCAAGAATCAGCCAACTCCAGGGACATATCGATAGCGCTTTGATGGAGAACGCAAAGCTCATAGGTAACTTGCAACAAGCAAGCAAAACAAGAAGCTCGATGATGGCACCTGCAGCGAAAAGCGAAGTACCGAGCATAAAAAGTTATGCACAGGCCGCAGGAACTGATGCTATAATGCCAAAACCTGCCAAAAAGGTGTTGCTGGTATACCCAGACAAAGAGGGCACCACGAGCGTAGAAACTCGAGAAATCATTAAGAAAGGGCTTAACCCTAAAGATGATGGCCTCCAGATTCGAAACATGAAAGGAATCAGAAACGGAGGCATCATGATAGAGGCTGGGGATGAGGAGACTTTCAAGTCCCTCAATAACCAGACAAAAATTAAAGAATTGGGACTCAAACTAGAGGCCCCAATGAAAAGAGGCCCCAAGGTCGTCATTTATGACGTTCCTAGGGCAGAGGACAACACAAAACTGCCTGAAACTATTTTCAGGAAGTATTTCAGGAATGGGGAATGTGGCGGACATAACTTGGAAATTTTTGCAAAAACTGTGTCCATTAGCCACAGAACTGGCAGGAGGGACACGGATAGGGTAAACATAGTTCTGGTTTGCGATCCGAAAATAAGGAATGCTCTCATTGAAAAAGAGAGGATCTACATAGGCTATGACAGCTGCAGAGTCAGAGATTATATCTCGCTCTCCAGGTGCTACAAATGCCAACAGTGGGGCCACATAGCCAATAAATGTAGAGATGCAGAGTCCATCTGTTCATGCTGTGGAGTCCAAGGGCATGAATATAAGAACTGTCCTAAGAAGGGTACTGGCTTCAAAGATATATGCATCAACTGCCAGAAGAAAGGACTGCAGCATGACCACAGAGTGGACTCAAGAGACTGTCCAGCTTACCAAAAAGCCCTATCCGTAGAACTCGCCAGGATAGACTATGGAGTCTAGAAACATCATTAGATGTGGACAATTGAACATGCAAAGGTCGGCGGTGGTGGCCGCAGAGCTGAACAGGATTGTGGTGGAGCAGAGACTGGATGTGGTGCTATTTCAGGAACCGTATGTCCCGTTCGATACTGTGGTGGGCCTGCGGGGCAGAATAGTTGATTGTGGATTAAACCCGAAAGCGGGAATACTGGGGACTAACCAGGAAATGGATATTTCTATGATGGCTAGTGTATCGAATGCACATCATGTGTGCGTTCAAATGTCAAAAGGCTCATTGGAATGTTGGATGGTCTNTGAACTGTAAATGGATATCCATAAACCATTACAGTATGCAACTGTACACTGGTCATGGAAACTTCAAAGCAAAGTGTCATGGCTTCGGGCTCGTGGGATCTTCACTTTGTGACGTATGTGGAGTCGACGATACAAACCAGTACGTGATCATGGAATGTTTGAAGACCGAAGACATCAGGAACTGGCTGGAAGTCGAATTGGAAGAAAAGGGCATTCACTTAGATCTGGGAAATGTACTAACGAACAAAGTTCTAAACAAAATTTGGAACAAATTCGCCACAAGAATTGGCAAAAGATTAGAAGAGTACGATATTTGGCAAAGAGACCAAATTTCTGATGACCCATAAAGGGGTACTCAGGTAAAGGCTTCACAAAAAGTAAGTCGGAGAATTTCTGATTGGCGAGGAGGACAGGTTTTAAGAGAAAACCGGTAGATAAACCGAGTAACGGCATCAAGAAATGTGAATGGCCCGAAGAGACCAAGAGGAGAAAGTGCCGTGCACTGTCTTACTCATCCGAGTACAGTTGCAGTGCGGGAGGATGGAGGGTGTGCTGGCCTTCGGGCCTTAAAACCTGCCACCGGAATTTGGTGGCTTAATCACAACGGTTTTGAAAATGGTTGTCAACTTTATTAATAAAGGTATTTAGATCTTTACATGTCTTATCTATTTGACTGAGTCGGAGGTGATACTTACGATCTGGATTTGACGACATTATCTCCACTGGTTCGCACATTATGACAATCTATGTTTATAAAAAGGCCAAAGGTCTAATGCGGCATATATTCTTACTTAATTGCTTGGGGGTACTGACTATTGTCTAGACTTGGTAGAACTATCTCGAATGGCCATTAAATGTTGGTCAACGATGTATGCCTATAACTTTACATGCTATGCTTATTACTTGAGGCAGGGTGGCTGCTACCCTGTGTTTGGGTATGATTTGGCTACATATGTTGCATAATTAAAATAATCTGTATAGCATACCTGTAAAAATAGAATTTAACATGCGGTTGAGCGACTTGCATAATGAACGACAATGTCAAACGGCGATGGACGGCGCGCGCGCATCTGTTAATGCTGGTATATGCGGGGGATAAGGATAAATGTAGGATTGGGAGAAACATCTGTTGTCAAGCATGCCGACAAGAGTGCGTCTTTGGCATAGGCATAAAGAAGTCTAATACAAGATTATGTTCTTGGTAGTTTCTGTTCACTGGAAATTGTTTTGTACAACTTAAATATAAAATAAAACGTTCGAAATTTACTTTGCATGTTTTTAGTAATCCCCTATGTTACAACAATTAAATAAGAAGTGTTGATCACTGTATTTATCTGCCATGCATTATAAATATGCTCTATAAAATGTACGCACTTTATACAGAAAGATATTACCGCACTACATCGAGTAACAACCATATACGCGGCTCATTAAAGTATTGATTTCCAGGAGAAATATTCTATAACCGCAGCATCGCATGTAAACATAAAACTTGCAGAAAAGCTTTACGGCACTATGATCGGTCCCAGACACATACGCGGGAAATTAAATTATTGGAAAGTTAATCCAGAAATAAATACATTACAATAACAACTATTAATATTGCTGCGAAGCACCTGGCACATGACGGAAATCTAAAACTGTTCACAATTAACCCGTTTCTACATGGCACGTGAAAAATTTCGTCGACCGGACATTTCTTTTTGAAAAACGCGATCGCAGCTTTGCTAATGGCGCGCGGGATAAAACCAACAAAAACACAGTGTAGTCTATTCGCGGTTTCTTCGCACTTTTTAAATATAACATATGAAAATAACTCCATCCATGACGTTCTTTGCTGTTTCCTAAATATTTAATGAATCGGAAGCATTTCATATGTGTGTTACCATAACAGCGCCTTTCATTTGGATAAATTCCACTTTTACCTATATTTTATCCATAAATGTTTGTATTCCATTTATAATTAATAATAACAAAACAGGGAGAAAATAAGTGTGATGGAACGACTGGTAAGAAATAGTTCTTATTAAAAAAATGATTACGCTGAGTACGCACGAATGTAGTGTATTTTTCAATACGCGGCGAACCTTTGTTTGCACGACGCGGAGGAATATCATGGAAATAGAACCTTAGCAGTGCTTCATTAAAGTTGTAAGTAACCGTGAATGGACTAAACCTTACATTTTGCATTACTCGCCGCAAACCAAGAGTCACCGCTGTAGAGCTCCTCCTTGGGCGATGATTGCTCACTCGGATGACCAAACTCCGAACAGCTGTCTTCACACGCAATATAAATGCAAAAAAAATGCCGTCTCTACATGAAATATTACACCTAAGTACCTGGCTGCAATCTCTCACTCCAGCCGGCGTAATGTGGCTAATACTCCGAACTCCGGCGAATTGCACTCGTTGGACAAGGTAAACGAAAGGCACTTAACATATACCGCCTCTAGTAGCCAATTTGGTTATTTTAAGTATTTGCGCGTCCATTGATCACACCTGACGTAGTACCGCACTTTACCACCGCGTAACTTTCCCTGCCCACTTTACATTGCGTTATGATGTTATATTATGTATTAGGGACTAAGGAAAGTTTATGGTAGTAAAGGAATCGAGATTTTGATTTAGAACACTTAAATGGAATTACGGGGCTCATAAGACACCTTATAAATCTGTTACGAGATGTAATGAAGTACTGAGATGTCGTTATCAACTTTGGTTTTTTAAATGAGAATGTACCCATTTCTTCCAATAGCATAACATGTTATTAAGATGCGAGTTCGGTGACGTAATTGTTTTTTGAATCCGACGAGAACTTTTGTTACATGTAAGGAGGTGTTCTAGGTGTAAGCATTTGAGTGTAGCTCTGGCGGAGTAGATTGTATCGTACTCTGGGATGTTCAACGGAGTGTTCGTACACAGGTGAGGCACACGATTGTGATACAGTAAGAAAGGTATCGAACACATGTGAAAAGTTTTTTGTTAGTGTTATTATTGATGATACAAAAAAAAATTTTTTACGTGTGTTTAGTTTGATGTTTATTGCTTGATTACAATTAGTTTACCGAGCAGTTCTGTCCATTTCACAGTCACACAAACAAAATACTTACCAGTGGATGACGTAACCTAACCCATCACAGATACAGTCAAATGCATACACCTATGAACACACCCATTACATGTAAAAAAAAGTGAGAGTCAGATTTTCAAAATAATCGCGTTGCTGAACTCGTTGCTTAATAACATGTTATGCTATTGGGAGAAATGATTATATTTCTATTTAAAAATACAAAGTTGTTATCGTTATTTCCGTAATTAATTATATCTCTAAACATACATAGATGGTATCTTTTGAGCCCCGTAGTGCCATTTACGAATTTAAAATAAACATTTCGGTACCATCAGTGGTTCGGAATATATTTGGGGTGACAACGTTACCTGAATAAACCTGTATAAAACTGAGCAAGGCTTTAATTTAATTTCACTACGTTACAATAGTGGGCGAGGGAGCTCCTATTCCCGTTAAGCCACTCCTATACGCTGTTCACGATAGACTGAGCACTTATAAAAGCCCTGCTTAAGATCTGCACGTAGACACGTTGTGTTTTCTTTCGCATTATGTAGAATTAACATTGCAATGGGCCTCATCACTTTTTTCATGCATCGGGAGAGTGACACTGTGAAATAATTAGAAATGTTTACTTAACACTTTTAATTCGACGTTAAGACGTGGAACTACTTTCCCTCCGTCGTTACCAATCTCACTGGCCGCATGCCACTCGGCGCGTCCGTTCAAATATACGCAGGTTGGGGCAATGACATTTTCCAGAGGTTGATTTTAAAAGTGCTATCGTGAACAGCCTTTAACCGATGTGTATGTTGCCGTTGGCTGATATTTACAACGGGAAGCGACTAGCGGTACGCCAAGCTGCATCTTGAGGGTTGTTCTTCTCGACGTGCGTGGGTACAAAGGCAGACCCCGTTTAATTTGTTGCCAAACGTTATATAATTTTTTTGAAGACCTAATTAACTGGAATACCGTGCCGGTGAAGGGGAGATCCGCTGGGTCTTCGGTGCTATGTTTTCAAACTGTAATTGTTGCATTAAATTTTGGACTCTTTCGCCTGTCCTGGATTCTGACGCACTGTTGCAGTTCGCTTGGTTCGTCCGCGTTTGCTGAATCATAAAAGTTGACAGAAGGCTGGTCGCAGGCCAATAACACATTTAATTACTGCACTGCAGAGCTCACCCCGTCTCGCTGAGTCTTTGATCGCGCCAAGCAACGTTATTAAATAGATGCGTTTGTTACCATTTACTATCGGCAGCTTCGTCCCATCACCAAAATCGTTCCAAAATCCACCAACGGCCCAGTGAAATCTAATTTTTAATATCAAACTACCTCTCACTGCACCTACTACGAGTCACGCAGGAGATACTGCACCTCACCTTAGCACGTTTAAGCCACACTTCACAAGCTCAGGCACTAATGACAAATATATTTACAATAAAAAACCACCATAATTAAAATTTTAATAAAAAATAAAAATGCAGCAAATGCTGATAATAACAGTGATGCAATACAAAAAATAATAATATCTAAGAAAATCAATATATTTGAAATTTATATGCGTAAATAAAATTATGCAGTAGCAATTCTAAAAAGTGAGCAATTATTTGCTTTAATTATATGTCTTCAATTTTTATCATCCTGGATGCCTAATGTACCACATTTAAAAGCTGCTAGTGTTAAAGAGTTTCTCATGTCGACTGATATATATTTTTTCCTTTCTAGAGCAACAGAGAAAGTAAAGACCTTGTAAAAGAGCGTGATTATTTGGTGGAATATTTGAGACATGTTATTGGAACTATGATCGTCTTCCAGAATTTTGAGCCTGGACAAACATTATTTGTGGCCGGTATCGGAAGGAGACATAATTTTGTCCTGCGAACTCGCTTGTTCTGTGGCACACCGAGTGAAAGCCCGTCAATGCGAAATTGCGTTATTTGTGGTCCACGACATAGCGCGGTATTTAAGGAACTCGTAGTAAACACACACACACGCGGAAACCATAAGACAAACGAGTGAAGAGGGAAAGAGGTCGGATCATGAGCAACTCGCTTGATACCGTCGGAAAATGGTTGGAAAAAGGAGAGCGAAGTTTAACGTCGGAAGAAAGAGGAAAAGAGGTTAGGTCGGCGAAGGGTTTTGGCAAGAGCGCTGGGAGGATATGCACAATCCAGAGATAGGCAAACTGATCAAGGGAAATATCCTACTCTGGGAGTACACACACGAACATACGCCGTAATATATGACAGCGTGCTAACCACACTGTTAAAAAAATTCCGCGAAATTACAAAAATACACTTGTTAAAATTATTTAGAAATTTTCCTAACACATAGACTCTTTTTTTAAATCATGAACTTTACGTACAATTTACAAATATCCCGTGTAAACTCGCCGAGATTAACCTATGTAAGCAGCAACAGTATTTTACACAGAAGTAAGAATGTAGTTACGTGGCCAAATTTTCATGAATAAAATGCTTAAATAGTGATTGTGCTGGTACCACAACGAAAAAGTGAGTTAAGAATGAGCAAAACGTGCTGAATTTGTCCGTCTTAGAAACTGATAAGAAAGCATACAATGAAATCATATACTTGTTAATCATTTCGTTTTTAATAAAAGTAAATAATTATTAAAAGAGTAATGCACTAAAATGTGTATTGAGGGTAATACGATTACAGAGTCAAAAGAATGATATGCTGTAAGTGGCAATGTTGAAAATACGAAGATTTTCCGTATTTTAAATATATTGGGCTCAGCTCTATTTTACGTCACGACCGGGCATATTTATGTATATTAATTATATATTTACGTAACAATTTTAGTGAACTTACAGAGATTTTTAACAGTGTACGTAAGATATCTCCGCTTCACTCCTCAGATAACAACAGGACACTTTGAACGTTTCATTGTGAATAACTTAGTCTCAAATACGAGGAGTGCGTACATCTGTATGCCCAATGGTTAACAACAAGAACTGACTACCTTCAGCGCTATTGCGGAGAGAACATAGTAGGGGTGACTGGTTCTAATTAGAGTATAAAATGCGTGAAGGAGCCCGAACAACAAGGCGAACTGCGCGAGGGTCTCAAATGGAACTAGAAAGGCCTTATTTACTTCCCTCGGTGTTATGCCTGAAGGCTTATCAGGGGACAGCTTAAAAACGAACATATGACCTAATACCTATGTCTCACCTAGGATTCAAACCCAGAACCTTAATCACCGCAGACCAGCGGCGTACCAACAGTCTGCTCCACGTGAGGTCGACGCGAGGTTCTGAAAGACGGTTACAGTCTATTCGCGGCTACTTCACACTTTTCGAATAAATCCTTCAAAAAATCACCTCGTGTATGGCGTATTTGGTTGCTTCCTAAATATGCCACGTGGCACACGCTTTTTATACTTGCGATAACATAAAAGTACCTTATTTTGGGTTTCATTGAAATCTTATTTATATTTTGTCTATAATTGATATTTTATTTGTAATTAATATATATCAAACCAGCAAGAAAATATGTTTTGGTAATGCCTAGTAAGAAATAATTCTTATACAAAATATTATGACACTGAGCGCAGACGAATGTGGTGCGTTGTCCCTTGGTGCAATTTTCTAGACGCTCTTGAACTTTGTTTACACGAGACGGGGAGTATCTTGGAAGTAGAACTCTACCAGGGCTTCAGAAAAGTGTGATGTAACCGTGAATGGACTATAGTGTGTTTTTCTTATTGGATGAGCTGCAATTTCTCATGTCAGTCTCCAGATGCTAATTGGTGAATGACGCTTCACCGCATTGCTAGAAACATACTTAAATATGACAAAATTATATAATAATATTATATAAAACATTTAATGTTACAGATTATGTAATTCACAAAATAGGGATTACGTCTTCTTTCCCTTATATTCCGTTTGCTAAAATAATGTAAGAATGCTTAAGAATGATAAATTATTAATCTTAACAAAAGTATCACTTTTATAACCATATGACTTTGAGAGGAAATTTAAAAGCTGTATGTGTTACTTAACGTACTATAAACTTTTCCAATAAATGTGCGTTGATTAATACGAAGACGTTTCTTGTACTTCATTTCAGATGCCCATGAATATCTGGAACCGATTAATATATAATGTAGGTGGCTGTGATAATATTTTTATGCGTTGAAGAAAATAGATTTTCACAAGCACTGTAAAATATTTTTACAATGTTTTAATATCTGTCTGCATAGCCTGATTTTTTTGAGGGATGAAGGTTTAATAAAAAATTGGTAATAATAATTTAATATTATATTTATAAATAATTAACAAAACCAACATTCAAAACTTCATCAATGGTCATTTCCTGCTAATCATGGCCAATATTTTCATGATCTCCCGTTACATAACAGTGATTTATAAAATAAGTTATTGAAAATCAGTCATAATTTATTAACATCTATTGCCGACTACCCGTGGCGCAGTCGATTGGTGCGCCGCCGCTGTGGGGTGCAGGAGGTTCTTGATTCGAACCCTAGGTAAGGCATGGGTGTTACTCTAAGTTAGATAATAAGTTAGTTTACAAGCCGTCTCCTGAAAACCTTCAGGCCTAAAACCGGGGGACGTTAATAAGCCCTTTCTAGTCCAATCAAATACAATTCACATATATTTTATAACTGTTAAAATTATAAATTTGTAATCATACATTTCCAGTATTAAAAATTAGCCTGTATCACTCATGCATTCAGTTCCAATATGTAGAGGTCCGGATATGACCGGTCTTTCTTGTCTGGAAAGTTCTGGAGCGCAACGAGCGCTCCCATATATAGTAGTTCTTTACTCGTTGGATACCTCGCCCTCCACAGCCACAAACGCCACAAGACGAAATGACCGGAAAATAAGAGTATACGAGAACATACGAGATTAACCAGCCACTTGCAAACAACACTACAATATATTCTACAGACATCACGACACTACAACTCGACAGTCGGGAGACTGGTGGGGAGCTTCACTCCCTCGCCGATAACACCAACACGTAAATTTACTAAGATAGCAGCAGTGGTTAACAGATATAAGCACGGGCTCGGGGCCCCAGCTAAAACGAGTACTCGGCAGCCCGCCGCTGACTCTGTGATTAGATTCACGTCTGTCGGGCCGCAACTAGATTTGCACTCCCACTTAACGAGTAATGGCAACTTCGGTTCCTGGTCTCGTAACAGCTTGGCATCCCGGGGGCATATGAGAGTTCGGTGGCGACCCTCCATAGAACTCGCATACTCTCGTTCATTAACGCCGCACGCACATTTTGTACGCCACAGTCTCTCACACCCTCGTTCGCCATCGATTCACTCTCCTCCGCGTGCTCTCAAGAACTCTATGTTATGAGCCACCCAAAACTCTTCACTCACTCTTCACTTTCCACCGCACTTCGCTAGATGGCTATCACAGACTGCTGACCTTTTCACTGTGGCTATTTTTGTAGGTGCAAGCACCATGACCCAGAATATTCTTCGCATTTTAGACTGCGCACAGTGAGGGGATGGCGAGGAAGTTCACGCAATAGCCCGCAGTCATCAACCCCTATATCTAGTAGGGGTGAAGCGATGCCAGTTCATAACAGCTGGAAATCATCCCCCCAAAAGCCTGACGACGCAGGAGCGGCTGGTCTTAGTGAGTAATCCCCCCACCGCGCCCAGACTGGCCCCACATGCGTGGCGCAAGGGTCAGCGCGTGTCTGGCGCGAGGGTCCGTGCGTAACACTGCCCCTCCTTAAGTCTGATCGTCCCGAACAGACTCTCCTACGTCAGAACCTTCGTAGAGTACTGGTGGGTAAATTTGGGCAACATTATACTTTTCCTCCACGACGTCCCGATGGCACATCTGGAAGGACGTATCACCTACTCNGGTAAATTTGGGCAACATTATACTTTTCCTCCACGACGTCCCGATGGCACATCTGGAAGGACGTATCACCTACTCACTTCAAAACCTGGTAAGGACCTTCCCAACATCCTTGATAACGAGGTGTGTAGTCCCCTAGGTGTTTCCTGTCATACAGCCACACTATCTGTTCTCACCTGAATGTGTCGCCTACAATTTTCGGTTCACATCAAGCGTTCCTCTTGACACCAATATACACTGTATTCCTCTCCTGCTTCTTGGCTGTCTTCCTTGCCCTGAAGATGCATGTGTACAACTATGTCTCTTAACTGGTCTTCTATCGTAGTCTTGGCTACATTAATGCCAGGGCTAGTTATTATGCACGGTTCCAGTACCATTGTTTTTTTAAACACAATATAACTATATTTCTTCCTTTCCAAAACTACTGTTTTGGAAACTGTTGCCAAAACTACTGTTTTGGAAACTGTTGCCAAAACTACTGTTTTGGAAACTGTTGCCAAAACTACTGGCAACAGTGTACCCCATACACTGTTGCCAGTAGTTTTGGCTGGGCTATGTGTCAGATTATCAGTAATGTTACTGCCAGACCTAATTATCGGTGAGGCTATCAAGCGGCTCGTTTCTCGGTGATTTATATCTGGTGGCACCCATGGACACTGGGCTTGTAAGTGTTCCTCTCTTCCACAGTTCAAACATCCTCGGTGCTTTCATCGACGAAGGCAGATGTCCCTGCCTCTACACAATTCAGAAGTTACCCCATCGCTGACTCCAGCATCTTTAATAAGCTCTAGGTCTTGTTGACTTCTGGCTGTCGGGTCCAGTAGTTTTTTCGGCGACACTGGGCTCTAAAATGTCCTGTTCGGCCATACTCCCAACATTCTCGATTATTATCTGGAGAAAAGAGAATAACTTCTTAGCCCAGATTTTCGTAGCGATGTCTGTCATGCTGACCTCCAACTTTTTCAAGATGTCCAAGATGCGATTTCCGTCATCGTCATGGCTCAGTGTAGTTGCTTTAACTACATGCCGGGGAGTCTGCTCCTGTTTCGCCGATTCCACCTCCAATGCTAGGTCCAGGGCATCCGGCATGCTATGTAGCGCCGCCAAGCGTACCGCTCAGCGAACATCTGCATCGGCAATAGCATCAACGAAGAAGTCGACTACGATCACTTCGCGAGCCTCCTTGAGGCATTCTCCCCACACCCCGCGAGGTACAGGTGGGTCAGCCGCACGATTTCCTGCCACAGCTCCTGCAGTAGTTCCCTTGGTCGCTGGGTGTGGTTTCACAGTTGGGCATAATGATCATGTCGCAGGTATTGGTCCCCGAAATTAAGCTCCAAGCTGACACCAGTTTGGAGCACTCCAGTCGATGTCTTTTGGAAAGGGACTGTAGTATGCCCAGTGCAGGGCCCCAAAGTACAGCCGCGAGATAGTAAGCCTGCAAAATGTAAGTTTCAATGCATTTCATTAAATTATAAAGAACATTTTTTTATCCGATGTATACATTAAAATATTACAAATTTCGATTACTAGCTAAATTTTGCATAGAGAATAACAAAACTGAAAAACAATTTTGAAATATTTCTTGGATCCCACTGGTTGGATAACTTCAGCAACTACGTTTAGTCGATCTGAGCAGATAATTTATTCGTCTCTTTGTAGGGATATAAAAGAGTTTGGAGATGAAAAACCCTCATTGATATTATACCAGAAGGTTAACACTAAACGGGAACTGTGGTATATTTACTCCATGACATTCTCAAACTCATGCAATGCGACGTCTATTACCATTCGCTGGTGTGTGTATAAAAACGGAACCTCGAAACACTTTCTCAATATTGTAACAACTTTTGCCAATCACAAAGACACTGATCATACCGGGGTCACGTGGTTGGACTACTCGTCTCCTACCTAGATGAACCGGATTAAATTCCCGGCTGGGTCGCTCCCAGATTTTTGCATGTGAGAATATTACTGAATGATGTCATTGGTTGGCGGGTTTTTTCGGGGATCTCCCATTTACTCCGCCCCTTCATTCTGGTGCTACCCCATATTCACCTCGTTTCACCCTCATCGACTCTCAAGACCCCGATGTTAAAAGTGGCCCAAATATCTTCACTCTTACTCTGATATTAACAACCATATCTACCACATAATGAACATATCAGTCATACACTCATGAGCAGTTGAATTAGAGGCATATGGCTTGTTGGCAAAATTACACTATAGTCGCCCCATAGAATGGAATAGTGCTCAGCCACGAATTACTGTGATACCTTCAGACTGTATACTGATCATCTGGGTAACAATCTACCCACGATTGGGGAAGAAACAACATCTCAGCTCATTTTTTCGTGACCAGACGTACGTAGCACTCCATCTTCGACGCCTTGCAGGCACTGGTATTTCCATGGACCACAGTGTCAAGAGTGTATAGTGAATTCATGGTTTCTGTTGAAACCACAATCACCATGGGCAATGTATCGATGACTGGTATCACAGTCGGCTAGGTTGGTTAGCAACAGTGGATAGACAGGCCACAGTGCCACAGAACACTCGCCTATTAAATAATGGACCAAAACTACCCGTAGCAGCCGTATCACCCAGAAACATCTTCTCTCTGTAGGGTGCAAAAGCCATCGCCCCTCTAGGGTACATTTCTTCACATCATATCACACGATTAAACGATTAACGTGGACATGGGAACACCGATATTGGATTCTTATAGCATGGAAAAAAGTTGCCAGGACAGATGTTTCAGGGAAAAATTTGGGTACATGCTGATGCCAGAGTATACATGCATTGCCAAGCACATGAAGTGATCGATCCGTCATATCAGCAGAGTACAGTTCGTGGTGGTGGTATCCTTGTATGGGAAATATTTGAGTGCGATGAAATGGGTGCCATGACCCATGTACCATCGTCCCTTATTACAGGGACATGCTGGCAGATAATGTCCACCTATTTCTGTGCCTACAAAACCCTGCAAGAGACCTGTACTTACAGCAAGACAATGCATAGGGCTAAGACTCCCGAATCGTGATCGAGGGGTGAATGAACATTACATGGATTTGAGGTTGTTTGCCTAGCCCCCGAGGTCACCTGACTTCAATCCTATCGAAAACATCTGGAATACTGTCTACAGGAATGTGCGCTCCGTGGAACCTGCTCCGACTGATCTCCATGAATTACGGGAGGCTGTGCAGAAGAAGGACCACTAACGACCCTTGTGTAATGTCACTGCCAGCTGGTAAGCAGTCGCTGTGTGCGTGACCATGTTAGAAGTGCACTGTAAAATTGAAATGCATGATGCTTAACAATTCGTTCCACACGAAAAGTCTACTGTTGGAATTTGTAAGTATATAAGAAGCCGATGCACAGAAAATTTGAGTACATTATGTCACGACGACCTAATTGTCAAAAGGGTAACAATATGAACATGTTAAATCGGTGGGGGCAGCTGAGAAATGTTCTCATGTTAAGTTGTTAAAAAGGGGGAAGGTAGCTGCCTCCACAGTATTTTTGGCAAATTACCAAAACCCATTCTGAATTAGTCATGTTCAAGAGAGGGTGATGCCCTGCCAGGTATTCTTCGGAGGGAATGGGAATCGTGAGAGTGCACAGCCCCTGGAAAAGGTAGTCATATAAGACTAGCCTACAGAAAAGGCCAATTAATAACTTGAGCAACTCGCGCTATAATGCCATTATGACTGACTTCAACAGTAATTCCACCTTTCAGTAATACTGGGAACCCACATCCTCAAGTGAAATGGTTATTTCGACATCCGCTCAAATATCTCCAAAAACATGAACTACAGTAACCAAGGTAACACTACATTATTAAACACAGAAGACTTAGGCCTTCTTAATGATGCGAGCACAACGGAGCCTGCCAAGAGGTGCCTGAGCAGAAGGGGTATGCGTGTTTTAAGAGACGTGGGTAAACAGAGCTTCTGCACCGACAAAACGAGGACGACGTCGTCTATATAAGCCACGCACGAGACTGGTGCAAGGACTTAGCCTACTGCTGTGCCACTGGAGACTGTGCCAGGTGGGTAAACTGCATCAGCGCATAGCGAGAGCCCTCGATAGAGTACCGTCTACATGTCTGCATAAAGAATACAGTAGTTAGTGTCGAGTTCGTCGAGTGCGTGAGTTGGAATTTATTAGCAGCTTGATTGCAAACCTTTCATCATTTTCAGTTATTCATCATTATTGTTGAGAAATATGGAATTTTTCAGAACGTCAGATCGCCATTCATGAGATTTATATAAATGTATTTAATGTGAATTAAATTAGTAGAGCGACTTCAGCTTTATTGAGCCTTTTACTATTTTTGTCTATATCTTCACAGCATTGCTTAACCTTAACTTGAACTATCTTATGTCGCATGAATTGAGACGGTAAAAATACGAGTTTTCTGCACAAGTTAACTCTATTTTTATTAATTCAAACCTGACCGATAATGACTCGAGTGCTATCACAGGGCCTAACAAATTTATATAATAATTAAATATATTTCCAACGGAACAAAGAGGATTCAGGTGCCCACCTTGTCAGACAGATCTGCATCTTGCAGTTTATTACAAACATGGTACGATACGAAAGTTGAACACTCGGAGACAGTGATCTCATGAAACGTGGCGCGCAGACAAGGGTAACATTTGCATTTTAAAGGTGGCGAGGAGTTCATTCACTATGTTAAAATTGAGAATCAAACACATACCACAAATAGGACACCTAGCGAGTGGAACATGATTAGGAGGAGGAAACATTTCTATTCAAGCGCAAAATCCTTAAAAACTACATACCCTAGGTTAAAGACTAACCTCCCAAGGAAAATTGTCGTGGTGGACAACTATTGAGCCATTTGGTAAGCTTTTCGGAGTCTTTTCATACTGACGAGAATTCCATGGGTATTACCGTAATCATGAAGTGTCTGTTGCAAGAAGCACGGCATCACATTTTTTTTTTTTACAAAATATTAGCAAACTACCTCACTAAAGTTATCGTATTGGCTACAATTAAAATTTTAAATTTAATATTTTTGTTTTTAACTTACCAGAGCTAAAATGCGTATTCTTATACTTAAACCAACACAGCCCTATATTCTAATAAATACATGCACCATGGAAAAATTTCTAGAAATAATCGCCTATGGTATGTAGGGTACCAAAATACCATTAATCCCTAGGTAGGCCTGCATAACAATCACTGAATATAATAAACTTTCATTCTACATAAGGTACTAGTAATTTCGCCCAGTAAGTGGACATTATACAAATTAAAACACTTTAGTGTGGCTAGGCTGTTATAAAACAAGAGCTGTGGTAAAGTATAAACAATAACTTTAAAAGTTCCTACTTCTGCCGAAAGTGTATAAAGCTGATACATAAGTACTAACCCTCGTATATTTTGTAGACACAAAGTGCTCCTACGGAACTACGTTCAATAAAGTATTTTTTCGCTCTTCATTGTCAGGGAAATTGGTTAAGTGCATTACATACTTCACGTCACGGTTTTATTTGAAAAACAACCGGCCACTTACCGGCATTAACCATGCTGCCAGCCATACTGGCCACCGAACGTTTGCCTGCTCGTTGTGACGTCACAATATCAGCTCGAAGAGGTTTGAAAGGCCTTGAAATCTCGATGGTCGCAGANGTTTGCCTGCTCGTTGTGACGTCACAATATCAGCTCGAAGAGGTTTGAAAGGCCTTGAAATCTCGATGGTCGCAGAAATGGTCATATATCAGTCAAACTCTCGACGGTGCTACATGCTATTACGCAGTAGCGACGTGTGGCGAACTGTATAGCAAGGCAAGCTNATCAGTCAAACTCTCGACGGTGCTACATGCTATTACGCAGTAGCGACGTGTGGCGAACTGTATAGCAAGGCAAGCTGTGGTTTGCTCAATGCTATACCTGATGGTTTGCTTGTTTGCACATCGGCCACTTAAAC
This sequence comes from Clitarchus hookeri, assembly GCA_002778355.1. Classification (NCBI taxonomy): domain Eukaryota; kingdom Metazoa; phylum Arthropoda; class Insecta; order Phasmatodea; family Phasmatidae; genus Clitarchus; species Clitarchus hookeri. Next base: position 68,361 of record NQII01005759.1, read on the forward strand.
GTAGTAGGTCAGTTGACGTCACAGCACGTGTGTAATGGGTGCCTCGCCGCTCTCTCGTGAGTGGCCGCAATACGTTCAGTTCATCTCGGACCCACTCTGGTTTCTGGACCCTGCTGCGTGCGCCGAGTGTGTACATCACTGAGCAAATACCAGTTTACCTTGCAACAATTTACCACACATCACCGCTGCGCAGGTATCTCTAATTCAACTGGCCATGAGTGTATACTGACAATACTGACCATACGTACAATGCCGATGTATAGCAACCATACACTATACAAAACGATCATGCACCTTCCGCAAAATCTAAGCCGTCCATACTGTCCCTGCATTAAAATATTGTTTAATAAAAATTAAAATGTTTAAACAAATTTGAAAATAGTGACTGGAATAATAGCAAAAGAAAGTAATTATATGTTTACTAGAATTTTATCCTTGATTTTAGTTTGGAATTTAGATGTTAAGTTCACCAAATGTCAAGGAAAGACTCACCAGTTATCAAGATAGTTAAATGTTGAGATCGCTGAAGTTCAATGGAATGACAAGCACGAAGAGTAGGCTCCATATCAATCAATATCTACTTCATACGCACTGCCACTGGAAGTACCGATACATAACTACTTGTAACAATGTATCTAAAGTAATGGCAAATTAAATTGACTCATTTAGTGTTTTATACGTTCTAGAGTAATAATCGGAGTATCATCAAATATTGGTTGTTCAATGATAACTACGGATACCTGAAAAAAATTGACTTTGATATAGGTAGGCGTATTTACGTCGTAATAAAAGAGGCATGTTATATTTTGTTGGGCAATGAATTTATAATTTTGAGTTTCTGCATTGAGCATAAAATTAATAATTGGCATATAAATGACATAAGCATTTACTTTCTAAAATTTGTTCATCTTTTCAGTTAATCAACGCCTACATCAATATATTTATAATCAATCAATGCATGAATTAGAATATCCGATGCAGTAATGTTAATTTTATGCACGGCCAGTGTTCGGATTGAAAGGGATGAAGCAGGGAAATTTTCTTCTTCTTGAATTTACCCCCTCTCCCACCTTTCCAATATTGTATATTCCACTATACACTTAGAACTGGGGGAGGGGGCGAAATTTCCTCCATTACAAATATTTGTTTTGATGTCCTGAAATTGCATTTCCAAAAATTTTCTTTTATTTTCTGGTGGCGGTCTGTATTATAGCGCGCTCTAACGGTACCTGCTGTAAGTAACACGAAGATAGTTATCAGTGAATAGTTTATTTATCAGTGAATAGTGTAGCAAACACTAAATATGAATGTCCTTNTAACACGAAGATAGTTATCAGTGAATAGTTTATTTATCAGTGAATAGTGTAGCAAACACTAAATATGAATGTCCTTATGCTATTCCTCTATTGCTATAATTTTTAAAATAAATATGTAATACTTTACTTTGAATGATATAATATTAAAACGTTTACAATGAGAGGTCTTTAGAAATATGCATTTGTTGTTCTCATAAATATATATTTATATGTCGTACTGAATTCATGATACGATTTTGTAACTTATTTGTAATATTTCTGACACCTGTTAGATTGTAAGATATAACCATACATTCAAAATACCATTTAAAGTACCACATTAATTATGTTATAAGTTAATAATTGTATAGGCCGTAATAACGATAAACATGTAAACATAATATGTACTACATATTAAACAATAAAATAAACACGGTTATGCCACGAGAAAATACTTTGCCCTGATACATTGTCATCAATTCACACACTAGATTCAAAATGTTATTTTCTAAATGAGCCAGAAGGATCCACGATGGGCTGGAAAAATATTTTATAACGATTTTTAAGAGGGTTAATTCAACTTCTAACAAACCGTATTTTGAAGTCAGTGAACCGCTGTTTATCCGAACAGCCTGAACCGAGAAATATTTATATAACAAGTGTTTGTTTTCGTCATAGTTCATAGTTAACGTCAGTGCTCTAACTGGACTCTTTCAAACACCCATCAGTTTATGGTTTCAGTTGTTTCAAACTAAACAAATATTGACCTGTACTGTACAAAGCCGATGCAGCGCTTGTTTAGGTGTCACAGCCAATGAACTTTTGACTTCGTTTTCAGGTATAGTAAAATAAACCATTCGTGAACTGGAAAAGTAGCACATTTTACCAATCACCCACAATGAAGATCATTGGGCACATAAACCTGCAATGTACAGTTTAGACCCAAAAAATCCATCGTGGGCGTTATGTACAGAATTGTGTACACTAAGTCTGAATGAGTTAAGCATTAAGTAATAAATTAAATCCGTATTTTAGGTACTGCAAACAAACAAATTATTTTTGTGTGAGAAGTGGATGTGGCGATGTAGACCTAAAACTTTTTATTAACTTGGAACCGGAGAACCACGTATTTTGTGCTTGATTTAATGCTGAAGGTAGTACTTTGATATCTTTATGGGTTAACCCTCCGTGATGCACTGTATGTGGCATGTTGCGCAGGAAGTGACTTTAATGATCTGCACAGTACAGAATGGCAAACTGCTTCCAGTTGGGAAGACTAGTTGAGTGGGGTGGTGATAGTTGGGCGGCTCTTAACAACGAGATCTTGAGAACCGATAATGTTGGAGTCAGGGGAGAATGGAGCAACGCCTGAATACAAGGGAGAGGGAAACGGGAGATTCCCGAGAAAACCCGCCGACCAGCGGCATCGTCCTGCACTATACCCACGAGCGTAAATCCGGGAGCTACCCCAATGGGGATCAAGCCCGGTTGCCCTTGGTGGGATGCGAGTATTCTACCCGCTGCACCACTGCGTATCCACATTTAGTTGGGGAAGTCCCTCGTGTGTGGGAGTTGTAATTCGCTGCTAAGAATATATTCCGTTATGGACTGTTCACGACAAAATGAGCAATTTTGAAGCCATAGTTACTTTTAATTTCAGCCATTTATTATCTTTTAACCACCTTATAAAACAAATATTGCCGCATAAATAATACACAGGGTGTGTTTACCACCACTCTTGGAAGTTAATGTCTAAGGCAAAAATAAAATATTACTATTGATTATTATTCCAAATGAGAGGGTGTTTCAAAACTGCTCACTTTACCGTGAATAACCTATAGAGAATATTCAAGGTTGAAGAAGGAAACAGAAGCTCATACCGTGACCTCCAGGCTCACGTGACATCAATATGGCCTCAATGACTAATAACATTCAGGAAGGTCGATCGCCAATCAGCGCCTGGGTGCTAACTTGCCACAAAGAATAAAAGCATTAGGGAATCTTCAGCAGCATGCAGCAGCCAGTAAGACATTAATGCCCGCTCCCACTGCCTTACGCAGGCAATTAACGACCAATTACGCATATATCAAAGGAACCGCCACGCTATTCCATTTCTGTGCAGATAGCTGTTCTGTAATTCATTAGCATTGAAAACTCGCTGCTGCGAGTAACACCAAGCACAAACACTTTTTTTATCTCTACCGATATATTACACAGCATCGAAGTCCTGGAACAATGAACTGGTGAGAATACCGCTCTCGTGCGGTTGCCAACGATAGCGCTGGCCATTATAGAATAGCTAGGTAAGCACACTGATAATAAGGTTTCCACGCCCTACCTGATCATAGTCCACGTGACTACGATCTTATTCCCAAAGTGAAGAGACCTTTGCGTGGTAAACGCTTTGCCGACAAACAAGACATCGTCACAGCATTTCGACGAGAGGTAGCGCATACTGTCGGATCTCATGCGCCGATGGTATATCCTGCCTGTCTTATCGCTGGCAACGAACCATGGAGAACCTCGGAGACTACTTTGAAGGATGTCAATCAGCTCGTGCACGTACGGTACGTACCCCTTCAAATGAGTGTGTGCAGGTTGTACGAGAATAAATAAATTAAACAGTGATTTCAAGCAGCCATGTGTGTATTTGTTCCTTGCCAGACATTCCGGCATCCAAACCCCACATGAGGTCACCTCTAAAACGTAAATGTCGTATGATATCAACTGTACATAGTACATTTACTGTGCTGGATCATTTTCGGGAGGTAAATTATAGTTGCCATGACTACTGAATCAGCCCTTAGTATCATCGAAAACACATTCGAAGCTTTTTTCACTTTCTTGGGAATTTAAATTTGGAAACAAATCCTGAAAGCAATTTTTAGGTATTTGTATAGCCAATTGTTTAAAGAAAATAAGATGACGATATCTTATAGCATTACTGAGTTATTGAGGAGTCTTTGAAAAAACATTTAATCCCTTTTCACCTTCTTAGAGGCTGCATTCCAAAAAAAAACCCTAAATATGTTTTAAGGTAGATTATAAACCCAAACTTTTAAAGGTAAGAACATGATGGTATCTTATCGGATTGATAAGGTATTAAAGAGTCCTCTAAAACACATCATACGTCTTTTCATTCTCTTAGAGATTTAATTTCAAAAAAAGCCTTGAAACCAATTTTCAGGAATTTGTATAATTCACTTTCTAAGCTAAGGGTACATCGATATCTCATCGTGTTAATTAGCTATTGTAGATTCCTTGAAGACATAAGACGTTGAATTTCTTATAACCCTTTCTTGGTATGAGCATGCACGCGAAGGAGAAGCCATCCCTTAATTTTCATGCTTTTGCGCCCAGCGGGTTAGGCTGTGCATTGATGAGTGAGTGTATCGGTCAGTCAATTGGGACACTTCATTTAGTTTATAGAGATTTCCTCAGAAAACAACACTTCGGTGGCACTTCTACACTGCGGTATTTGTGGTAATATGAAAAATCAACTAATTAGAATACTTAAACTTACAATGTTGGTGTATTACAAAATGGCCGCTAAACAACACTATGTTCAAATATTTGTTTTTGGCAGGAGTGAATTTGGAATTTGTGTAGCAAAATAACCCTCCTTTCAATTTAAAATATTTCAATGGGCAATTTTACATTCTGTTTTCTTCAATATCTAAAAGTCAGGATTATTTAAAATAACTCCTTGTTAATATTAACGATCTTAAAAGATTTTAAAAGTTTAAAATAACGATTTTAAAAGATTTATCCTTCTTTTCATATCCATACAAAGGAACTAAAACCTTCTTATTCCAGCCTAACAGTTTCAGTAGTTTTTCTTTGAAGCCCAAAAATACGTGACGTATACATACGTACATAAACACGGCCTAAATGCCTACCACCAAACTCTTGTCGGTACATTTATTCGTACATACACAAATGCATACATATAAACGTCCCCATACAGATTGATTATTAAGGAGAGACCGCCACTCACAGGGTTTATTCATTACATCATTTGGAGTAAAATATGTCATATATATGTCGGTCCTATTCCCAATATGCACAGAGTAATATGAAACATTTTAAAACTGAGGAATAAAATAATAACACTTTCAGAAGTCAATACGGTTATGTATTATCAGACCGTATTGTTTACAGTTGAGCATCACAATTGCGTCGATCAAGCTTACAAAAGATGTTCAAAAATGTCTCCGTCTACTTCCATACACTTGGCCGCACGCTTATGAACCGCACGTGTTGCTCGACGTAGCTGCACACGGCTGTCTTTGATTTCTGTAGCGGCATGCAAGATACGCGCAAGTAGTTCCTCGCGTGTTTGTGCAGTCCTTTGGTAAACAATATCCTTCATCCGTCCCCATACTCAATAATCTAGGCATTTCCAATATGTCGAATTACTCTGTAAATATTGGGAATACGACCCACATCTGTATGACATATTTTGCTCCAAATGATGTTAATAATAAGCCCTGTCAGTGGCGGTAACTCCCCATGAATCATGCTGTATATAAAAGCACGTGTATATATACGTGTATATGTATGCATATATAGGTGTATATATCCATAATTTTATACATATACATGAAAATATTCTAAGATGTAATAAATTACAAAATTATTCATTATCACTTTAGCCATAATTCCAAATTTGTTCACCCTACAATTTTTAATCGGGTAGCTCGGTTAGTTTTAAGTCAACTTTTAGTGCGAATACTAAAATATATTAATTAAATAAAATCAAACACATAGAGGAAATGTTTGCGTTCATCGCGAGTTCTGTACTGTCAGGTTATTTATTACAAGAGTAAACAGATTTTTAAAAATTCTTTCTGATATTGGTGGTATCTTTCGCACAAATAGAGTAACTGAAACAAACTCAAACAATAAAGTTGGGCAAAGGAACAACTGAGATAATGTGAAAGCAGATGAACGAGTTTCTAAGAACGCGAGGTGCTTTTTTGGACGACCCTGTCCACAAAACGTTGTTATTTGTAAATCCTTCCTTTGTGAAGGTTGTAGAAGAAGGATCCGAAGAATATTAAAGGGAAAATAAACTCTGCCGGAAAGCGTAACGACGAGGGGAGAAGAGGAGGGAGCGGAAATAGGGAGAGAAAGAGAGAGAGGAAGAGAGAGAGAGAGAGAGGAAAAGGAAGAAAGAGATCACGTAAGATGTTTTGATATGAGAGTGACGGGCGCATCGCAGATGATTGGTACATTCTGACTCAACCTAGTCAGCGAGGTTTCCTTATATCGGGAGATGCGCGTGCTTCTCGCTGTCTGCGCGATAGTCTTTGTTCCGCGCCGGCGGCAATCAAATAGAACATGACAAATATAGTCTATTCGCCGTATCGTCACACTTTTTGAATCAAACATTTGAAAAATCACCCCAGGTACGATGTATTTGGTTGTTTCCTCCACATGCCANGACCCCAGGTACGTTGTATTTGGTTGTTTCCTCCACATGCCATGTGTCACAAATGTTCTATACTTCTGTTAACATAAAAGAACAAAAAATTACCTTATATTTGGTTGAACTGAAATTTTATATATATTTTATCTAAAAATTAAAATATTTCAATAATAATAAATATGAATAAAATAGTGAGAAAATAGCTGTGTTGGTAATGCTTAGTAAGAAATAGCTCTTATGCAAAACATTATTACACCAAGTGGGCATGAATGCGGTGCGATGTCCCTTTGGTGAAATTTTATAGACTTGGTTAAGTTTTGTTTGCATGCGGTGGAGGAATAGCTTGGAAGTAGAACTTCAGCAGGGCTTCAGAAAAGTTTGAAGTAACCCTGAATAGACCATACGCGGTATCGCAAGACTGTCTCACGTGACCCTCACCTTGATCGCCGCCGCGAAATGCGACTTTCATTTTAAATTGTGCCATTTTTCACGTTATATTATTATTATTATTATTATTTGTAATTTAGATGTGTGTGAGTATCTCAATACTTAAGAGGGGGAATGACTTTGCCAAATTTGTCATAGGTTTTCTTCATATGCATTTGTAACTATTGCCAACCTTACATGTTTTCTGATAATTAGCAGGACTCACTGCGCTAATAAGTGTCGGTGGACAACAGCAGAACATTTTAAGTCAGCAAGTTACTGTCTTTAGGTCAAGCCATTTCTGGTGATAAGTTTTAGCGATTGAATGCAGTGAAACACTTACGTCTGGGAGACCATCATTCTCCACAAGTATCAGTTGCGCACACGCCATTCATGCACGATCTTCCTTACCGAGTCCTGAGTGATCCGACTAGATATGCAAGTTGTCACTCATCACTACAGCAGTCAATAGCAAGGCGAAATATGCGAACTTCTACGTAGCTAGTGACTGTGAGTACGGCAAACTCCGTAAGTACAGTTCCTGTAGATACGAAAACAGGCGGTTCGCTTCTGGCATGCCTTGAATTCCAGTGCGGCTCGTTCTACAATGCCACGTACGTGGATATGTCTCACGCACGCAGACGACGCGAAATTCCGTGTTCAATCTCCAATGAATGGCGTGCTTGAACGACAGTAGAACGTAAGAAAACTGGTCAGATACCAAATCTTTTGTGCCCCTAGATTCGTGTAGACAAAACGAATCGAGTATTCGGTTCGATGATATTCGTTTTCGTGACCATCGAGGTTTACAAGCAAAAAAGGGACATGGTTTTGAGTGGCTATTATCACTTCTGTTTTAATAACACACTTAAATAGCTTGGCAGTATTATTTATGGATAATTGAACATTGCATTTAATATTAAATACATGTGTGCGTTATGTAGATTACGTCGGTAATTTGCAACATAAGAGTTTTATTTTATTTCATCGGTTGCAGATCATTCACATTTACGAGTATTGTAGAATAGCTGAATTTCGTCCATTTTCGTCCGCTCATTCCGTTTTAAGTGTTCCGTGACTGCTGAACGTAAGAACTCTCGGTGCGTCAGGGGCCGCCGTGCCTGAGCGGGCCGGCACGATTCCCACATGCGAAAATCCGGAACAACCCAGCCGGTGATAGAACCAGGTTAGCCTTGGCGTGAGGCAAGCAGTCTAACCACTCAGCCACCGCGGCCCCTGGGAAGGGAGGGGGTACTGGATGAGCAAGGGATGGCCCCAAACCGTTGACAAAGATGCGCGCGCCAGGTGTGGAGGTGTCTATGCGGGCCGCCCTGTCACTCGTACGTCGAACGTGCCGCCGAACGCGCAGGCACGGGAGGGCTTAGGGGGAGTTAGATGAAAAGAAGGGGGAGGAGGAGGGTTAGGATACATCAGTCATTGTTACTTCATCCTTTGTTCCGGGGTTCATCGTACACGCAGCGTCATGCCATCCACATCGAGAGGTGGCACTGACGCGAGTGTCTCCGCCCGCCGCCACTGTTGCGCTATTTCCATAGACTTAATATGAGGTAGACAGTTTTTACGTCTTCTGCGCATGTATACAACATTTACCTTCCCCAAAACAGACATAACTGTCAAAGCCACATGGTCAACAGTGATCAACGAATTAGTTTATATAATTTTCAAACCACAGGCACTTTAATATGAATAAAATACTTTCACCAATTCAAACTTAATCGAACTGCATTACAAATTGGTGAGATGAAGTTTACAAAACGTTTCAAAGCACTTGTTTACTGATCACTGTTCTAGCCTCAAATCTTGCACACGTAATTTGTGATGGTCTTGGCAGGAAACCATTTGCGCAGCTGGCGTATTAATTCTACCACACATTCACTCTACGATAACACAGACTNATGGTCTTGGCAGGAAACCATTTGCGCAGCTGGCGTATTAATTCTACCACACATTCACTCTACGATAACACAGACTTATTTTCGTCTTCTGGCGTATTTTATGCACTGGTTCCTGTTTGTAAAGGGAAATTGTGTGAGATTTCTCATTCTAGCTGTGGCATTGGCCACTCTTCCTGTTCCAACATTGGACTGCTTTTCTGTCAATAGCAAGATAAAAAACTGTATGAATATTATTTGAAGTTAGAACTATCTTTGCGTAAGTAAGTATTTTGAGATTTTTGTAAACTTCCTGTAACCTAGTTTTTTTTTAATTAGAATACTCTACACTGAAGTTACGGTCTCTTCGCGGTTTCTTCAAACTCTTTGAATCAAACCTTTGAAAAATCACACCAAGTATGACGGGTTTCGTTGTTTCTTAACAATGTTACGTATCACAAACATTTTATACTCGTGTTTACATCACGGCAGCTTATGTCGGATTAAATTAAAATTATGTTAATTTTTTATCTAAAACATATTATATTTCATTTAAAATTAATCTGAATTATCAAAAAATTGAGAAAATATCAGCGTGCTGATAATGGCTAGTCAGAAATAGTTCTTGTGGAAAATTTTATTACACTGAGTTCGCACCAATGCGATGCGTTGTCCCTTTGGTGTAATTTTATATAATCGGATATGATTTGTTTGCATGAGGCGGAGGAATTTCCTGGAAGTAGAACTTTAGCAGGGCTTGAGAAAAGTTGGAAGTAACCGTGAATGGACTGTAGTCAAAATATTCTATCCATATAAAAGGGTACGTCTACTGAAAATTCAAAAGTCAACCAATTATCTCATGACTAGGGCCAGTGACTTTTCGCGTAAACGTCAGAGCACACAGTAGACTTCAATACTATATGCACACATCAGGTCTTGTTATGCCTCTATTTGCTGTTGGTGCCGTGTCCGTCTTTGACCAAGCCACTCAGGACTAAGTAACTCCGACACTGATCCTTCGTGATTCGTGCGCAAACTGTTATCAAGGGCCAGAACATTTGTTAGCCAATAAAAGAAGCTGGACGACCCTACAACGTTTTGGACTCTATCTTGTCTCGAAATATTTTCGCTAAATATCACTGCCCCTACTCATCACTGTTGATCGTGGGGCTTTGACAGTTATATTGTCCATGGCCGAGTCAATGTTGGGGACATGAGGAGAATACGATAGGTAATAGTTCTACCTCATCTTTAGTCTATGCTCACGATTTGCCTAATGTACTGTCAAAATCCAATGTTTAAAGGATAACGTGAACGCTGCTTAGGTTGTATAAGAAAAACCATGATTTTATATTGAAACTATTTAGCGTTACTTAATAAAACTGGCTACATTAGAAGTGATCAGAGGACATGTACTAACATTTCAGAACACGCATTTGCGTTATGGAAATAATGAACCAACTTCAGTAGAAGCTACGTTACTGTGACAGTTTTAGAGTCAAAAACCATGTCAGTGTTTGTACTCGGAAGTATGTTACAGCGAAGCTGTAATGCGTACTCTTCTCAGATTCCCTCTATGTCCTATGCACAAAATCGTTTCTGTCCCTAACCTGCGAATTTTTTCACCACATGCTCGGCNCTCAGATTCCCTCTATGTCCTATGCACAAAATCGTTTCTGTCCCTAACCTGCGAATTTTTTCACCACATGCTCGGCGAGCACGACTACAACTACACTTAACAAAAATATTTTAGTATCACTCTCCACCAATTAACTTGAAAGAACGTCTTCAGGGGTAGTCAAGAGTTTTCTAATATTCTGGGAACTGTTAGCTTTAAAACGGCTTTTACGTTCAAGTTTAACCTTTGACATGGTTGTTAGAACTGTTTCAAAGAGCTANAACTGTTAGCTTTAAAACGGCTTTTACGTTCAAGTTTAACCTTTGACATGGTTGTTAGAACTGTTTCAAAGAGCTATCTGGCGCGTAAACTGTGTTATAAAGTGGTTGAAACGCACTTGAAATAAAGAAAGAGACAAATAAACAACTGAATGTGNTGGCGCGTAAACTGTGTTATAAAGTGGTTGAAACGCACTTGAAATAAAGAAAGAGACAAATAAACAACTGAATGTGTTCGTGGTTTAATACCATACATCACACCAGTCTGTAAAATATTTTGTAAAGAAATCCCACAAATGCAAATCACTTTACTAAAGTGAGTAAACACAAACAAAAGCGGAATCATCGGAGTAATATTTCTTGGAATATTTTATGAAAATATTTACGAAACTTGTGTCAGGANATCATCGGAGTAATATTTCTTGGAATATTTTATGAAAATATTTACGAAACTTGTGTCAGAACTGGAAACGAAATTTTCTCTTAAATTTCCGACCAACAATATTACGTGCTCACCACTTAAAGTTACGTAGTTAACACCACAGCACGTAGGTAGGATTGTGCTTCAATTAATTTGTTTGCACGTAGAAGTGACGATACGCATACTGAAGTCGCCCATAATCTTTTCCACGTTCTTCTGCTTCAACTCTTTAGGAAATAAAATATGCTGCAATATGATAAAACTAAAGATGGGTGTCGCTATAATAAATTTATACCGTATCTTTGCTTTTATAACAAACGAAAAATTTTCTCACTGCGTAACATCAGCAGTAATAAACAACAACGCCAAAGCTAGAATATGGCATAACCCATCGAGTTACAGTACAGTTCACATCACAGCTTCAAGAAAATTTGACGTTGACTTGCTAAAATATTTGTGAGGCACTAATAATGTGTACACGTTTGTGTAAGGCGTGGGAAAATAACCAATAATACATGGGGAAATTTAACTGTAAATTAAATTAGCTTAAAATTAACGTTGTTTTCCTACAACTGTTCAGATTACGAATGCCGTTTAAAATGTAAGAAATANATTAAATTAGCTTAAAATTAACGTTGTTTTCCTACAACTGTTCAGATTACGAATGCCGTTTAAAATGTAAGAAATAAAAAAATCACCATGTTTATTAATAAACGGTGATAATTGGTACAGCCTGCTGTCCTGTTAAAGAGCACATCTAAGTTAACCCATTCAAACCCAGTGAACGCAATTGTGTCCATTACGCACGCGTAGGTAACTTTTTGTCAGTACTGCACACTTCGAAGNATTCAAACCCAGTGAACGCAATTGTGTCCATTACGCACGCGTAGGTAACTTTTTGTCAGTACTGCACACTTCGAAACTCAATGACCAATAACCCTACATGCGGGTATATTATTCGCCATGTGTCTTATGGTCTTGATTATAATTGGTTCGTATAACTTTAGCCGAAAATATAGCCTACAGCTCATTGACTGGGACATCGAAACAAGTGCTGTGTCGACTTATGTACAAAACGCATCATAAATTGCGTTTTTTGAAACGCCTGAAAACATAATTTAAAGTGGAGCTGAAAGGGTTAAGATTACATAAGTGAAAAGGTATGGTGATTCCTTTTGATGTAAACTAGCTCGGTCACTCGTTGGCTACGTGAGAATGTGGGGAAATACCACGTGCCTGACGCGCTTCTGTAAAGGCCGGTTCAAGACCAATCTCGTGTACGAGCGAGACGTCTGCATAGAACGATTACACAAATGTGTGGTTCATAGCGAATGCACACGTCTTACGTTCAACCAATCACACACGACTACAGATTAAATTAATTTTTGTGAAGTAATTATTTACTAGCAAATATAATAATTTAGACGTATTTTTTAAGTAGTATAAGACAACGAAAACGAAAGTTTTCTTCCAGAAATATGATCATCAAGTCAAGACCACATATTACTTATTCTTCTTCTTTCCTCCTTTAATTGTATTAGCAGAAGGTCTCACGTACACGACACGAAGTAAAATACTGCAATTTCCTATACGTTTCCACGTTGAGGATAGTCCTACATGACACGAACCGTTTCTAAAAAAAATACCTTCTTTAATTCTGATACGTACACGCTCATTGCATACATGATTTTCATCGTAAAGATTTGTTTTTGGTTGTGCTGTTACCTGGCAAGTTTGTCTCTAAGACGCCGACTGACGAAAGATGTTCCACCATTTTGCTAACGCATATGTTGGAATTTTGCAATACAAGATGAGCGCTACGCTTCTATATTCATACACTGTTAATAAAAAGTGTAATTGTACGGAAAAGTGTTGATAAAAATTTCTCCACGACTCGAGACCTGAAAAATTTGCGTTATTATTTATTAACACGCTAGTCTTCACTGCCCTATACCTAATTCAGCATGATTCGTGTTTTAATTGGCTACTGGCATCTATACGGCGTCATATACCTGTGTGAACGCTTGACTGCAGACCTTTACTACTGGCTAAAAGCGTCTTTGGAATGTGGTAATCAATTTGCAGACCAATGGCAGAAGTGAAACTAGCACATAGCATTTTGGAGTTAAGTATGAGCCACCAAAATAACGTGAATTTTGTACGTCCCTACACACGACTCTCTGTAACATTGCGGACTCGTTGATTTTTCGATTATGAAATTTCCGAAAATTCTACAGAACTATCCGCAAGTTTACGGAATCTCTCTGTAAGTTTGCCATTTAGTTTTTCTGTAATCAGCTCTCAAGATCTCGATTTTAATAGCCGCCCAAAACTTTACACTCTCTTTTATTTAGTTTGCGTTAACAAAAAAAAAAAATCATTTGATTTTCGTTATGTGAGTGTTTTTCTGTGAATGAAAAGGAAATTTAGAAAAAAATGTAAATGTTATACTTTGAAGCAAAAATTGAATACGAATCAGAAGTTTTGTATTCCATAACTCTTATGATTCGACAGAGTTTAGCGACATGATCCCGTAAAAGATAGCAAGTGCATGCGTATACGTACACCCAAGCATTGTATGGGACTCGAACCCGGGGCCCCACTCTCTATGAGCCGATGTGTAGTCAACTACGCTGAGTTCGGCCCACTCACTTACGTCTCATGTGTTAAAAAATTATGTAGGGTTATGTCAGTTCTAGAAATATAACATACAAAAATGATTAATTTTCTAGGATGGTTCCAGTATTTTGAGCATTAGTGTCTGTTGCATGTCCCTGATGCTACTTGTTGATGTTTCAAGAAACAGGTATAAGTGGCGTGGTTGTCCTTGCTGCCGCAAAAAAAAAAACAATCATTGTCTGGTTTCAGTGGCAAAGAAAGCTTCATGTATCCTCAGTAATGTTCGTTCCCCCGAAACCTGAAGCTATACGAAATAAGCAGATGTTCAGAATTTTACGAAGCTCAGCTCATTTCAGATCGCATTTCCATACATCAAAGTTACATTTCCTTGAAAATTCCCGTATATTTAGCTATGTATTTACATACATTTTTTAACAATTTAACTATTCTGCGGCGAAGGGCATACGAGGCTAGGAAAGTTCTCGAGGCGTGGCCGCAGAAGCGTCGGGATGCGGAAGTACGAGGTAGAACACCCCGAGAAAACCCTCAGCATGACGGGAGTGTCTGCAAAAACCAGACCGCAAGAATAGACAAATACACAGATACGAAGTGGTGTGACGGTTCCTTTGAAGTGCGCTTACCCATTCTCTGATTGGCTGGGCACGGCTCTTGGCCTTGCGTCTTATTGGCCAATGTGTGCTGCGAAAGGTCCACTGTTGGCTGGCCTGCCGGCTGGCGAGGACGCAATTGTCGACTCGCAGTTACTTCCAACTTTACCAAATCTCTGCTTAAGTTCTGCTTCCAGGATATTCCTACGCTCCATGCAAACAAAGCTTATCCAGGTCTAGAAAATCGCACCAGAGGGTCAATGTACCACATTCGTGCGCACTCACTTTTATAATGTCTTGCAAAGGAACTATTTATTACTAGTTATGACAAAACACACATATTTTCCCACTGTTTTAATTCATATTAACTATAAATTAAATGTTTTTATTTATTGGTAAAATACAGAAAAAATTGCAATTTAACGAAAAATTAGGCACTTTAATGTTAACACAAGTGCAAAACGCTTGTGATACACAACATGTATAGGAAAAAATCAAACACGTCGTACGTAATGTGATTTTTCAAGGGTTTGATTCAAAAAGTGTGAAGAAACTGCTAATAGACTATACAAGGCGATTATTGGTGAGCGGCGCTCCGACATGTCTAAGGATAGTGACGCCATTTCGCTGGCGTGAGCGGCCGGAGCTCGCGGAATAAGCGGCAGTTTCGCCTCTGTATTCTTGACTACTCTGTGTGCGAAGACTGCTGCCCCAGAGTTAGAATGGAAAATCAATGTCGCAGAACTTATTTCACAGTGCATCAATTTCAAAGATAACCTTATCAAACAAAAAAATATATTCTACGCGAATTTTCTTAAAGAGTACTTGAACGAAAATAAATATTGATAATTTTTATGTTTTATATTCTTTCTCGTAAAATTTAACATTAAAATTTACATTTGACAAAGAACGTAATGAGTGAATGTATGTGTTTTATTTTTCTTTACGTGTCAGTATTGTCAGAAAAAGTTGCGTTGAATAATTTTTTTTTTAAATATCTATCTTTAATACTGATGCATTAAGAAGTTATTTCTTTTAACACTGATTCGCCATTGAAACTCCGTGGCTGCGCACATGTCGGGCGGCGACCTCGAGTAGCCTGTGACAAGACCATGCGAGGACGCGCAGCAAGGAACATTCGAAACCACAGGTTTGTGAAATTAAATTGGGAATTTCCCAAATGCCAAGCGGCCAAGTCCCACGACGTTCCGAGCCAGTAGGTCGATACTATACACGGCTGGTTCCAGGTAATATTAAAAAGCTTATGAGAACCTTCTTATATTCTCCATTTTGCCCGTTGTGAAGGGGAAACTGGGTACGGTTGTAACAATTTTGCTTTGATCGCTCGTAGCATTGCCATTCTGGCTGTAAACAACAAATAAGTCGCTTGACGTAGAAGAGTACTTATTTGTCTTTAAATTTATATTAAACTGTCANATTAAAAAGCTTATGAGAACCTTCTTATATTCTCCATTTTGCCCGTTGTGAAGGGGAAACTGGGTACGGTTGTAACCATTTTGCTTTGTTCGCTCGTAGCATTGCCATTCTGGCTGTAAACAACAAATAAGTCGCTCGACGTGGAAGAGTACTTATTTGTCTTTAAATTTATATTAAACTGTCAGGCCTAGATGCAGTAGTTGCCAGAGCTGGAGAATTTGATGGTTAGGTTGGCACACTAGGTAGGCTTCGAAGATATGGACACTTCACATAATTTTGTGTCTGGGTTACAGTTCATTAGATACGCCTGGGGTATTGTTAGGTAATGAACAATAAGTTACTGGTAACTTATGAGCCTACTTTCCTCTACATGAGTGCAAATAAATTTTAGTGAAGTTCTTAAAAGCTTATATGGTAGGTAGGTGTTGACGTCTCATTAACAGCAATATCATTACAGACGAAACTATAAACATGTGAAACGGTACAAACAATTAAAATATACGAGTGACTTACCCGGGATTCGAATTCAGAAAAACTCGTAAAATTATACTAGCTTGCAATCAACTGCATCTTGGAGGTAGGATTTGGAGCATCAACTTCGGATGTAATGAGTCTAAAGTTTTTAATGATGGGTTCACTATTCAGAAATATTTACACAGCCATCATTTTGAAAATAATAACATTTATTATTTTCCTACTCCTAACTCCTACTCCTAACCTCACATCATTAACCAACCGCAGCCTCCAAGTGACTGGATTACGGAAGTACGCCAAGACTCCCAGCTCCTTAAAACACACAAGTTAACATGGCCTACCATAACACTACTTGGGTGAAAAATTGGGTGCCAATCAGTTGATTGGTACCCTAGATAAAGGCACAAAAACCTTATTTTCTTAGTTGGTGCTATCTTACAAAACAGCCTAAAGAAAAATGTTCTTTATATTATGAGTCTAATAGATACCGTCAGCATAATACGTTTGGTTGAATTTGGTTAAATTTTAAATAGATACGCCAAATATGTAAAAATATTTATATGGCAGTGGAAACACTTTTGAAAATGATTGTCTGACCTCATTTAAATCATGTAACTTTACATAGCCTTCTGTAGGTGCGCAACATTTTGTGGAAATTAATTGAATCATTCCGGAAATATGGCAAAATGTTCATTTTATTCACCTGACACCACTTTGCAAAAAATACTGTAATAGAAGATCTCTATATGCATAAATGATGATTCTAATAAATACTCTTTGCAAACAAATTTCGTTGAATTTTGTTGAAAGGTTTCATAGATATAACAAATTCATATAAATTACTTACATAAACCCCATTAAAACATACCTGCCATACATTATGGTAGTTATACAAAATAAACCTAAAATATTTATATGGCAGCTATTATGGAAATAAGTGCCTACTAAATTTCAATTACTTATATTTAGCTGGGCTATTATAGTATTATTTACGTGCCAAATTCGGCCAAAATTATTTGAGTAGTTTCCGAGATATAATGTAAAGGCTTTATTTTTTCATGTAGTGCGGCTACCTTACAAAATGGCGGGCCAACAACAGCATTCTCCCCTGAATTCAATTCTCACACCTTGCGCTGCCAGCATACACAATTTGTTTTAAATCGGTTGAATGATTTCCGAGATATGACATATCATCCTAAATTTTAAAATTTCCGCCATTTTGAAAGTGCCCGGCGTGGTAAAAAAACTATTAACTGAGGTGTCCTTACGTAATACTACATGTGTACCGAGTTTGGTGGAATTTGGTTCACGAGTTCAAAAATTGAAGGGGATGGGGGCACATGCAGACACTCACATCCAGACACACACACACATACAAACACATACACTCACAGACTGACAGACAGGAAAGTAATCTCATAAGCCTTTCTTTCCTTCAGAAAGTAGGCTGAGAATTGGCAAGAAAGCGAGGCTTGAATTTCTTACTATGAGGTTTGAATTTAAACCCATTTATCTCTGACCGAGAAGCCGATACACAATCAGTTGAGCCTGGCGTACATAAGAATACATAGTCTGTCCTACAGGAAATCGAACTTCGCAAAATTTTCGTGTGCACGCTTCGATAATGTGGCACTGAAACATTTTAGAAACACAAATTTGTTTTTATAATGACACTTTTTATAGCCGGCTGTACAATCGATATTCATCTCTTGATCAGAGATCATATCGTAACTTGATTTAAGATCGGCACATAAAACTACTGCACCATTCGAATTAAGAGCACGACTGGAGATCTAGATGAACATAATTTAAAACCGCCTAATATGGTGGGTCGAAATCTCGATATAAGATCAGCGAAGTGTCTAATAGAAATGGTTAATATATTTATTTACTAGAAATACGTTTAGTAATATTTAAATCATTTAAATGTGGAGGTCGTTGTTATTCACTGTTGTAAAAAAAATTGAGACTCATTACAAAAACTTAAAATCCAATGCTGTTATTTAATTCAATACGTATCAATGTTTTATAAAGAGAGAAATAAATTCATGTTTATCCCGTCGAACAAACACAACGGAAAACAGGAAAAACCATTCAAATATCAGAAAGTGTCCTAATTGTCCGCGCGAGCTACGTCTAAATGTGCATCTCACGTTGAAATTTTGCTCACGAAAGAGCTGCCATCGCCGACAAGTGTAGTTTGAAAATACGTGAAAAGATAGCGCCCAACTCAATTTTTTGGGGGAATTTAAAACAACATTATATACACTTGAAGATCATTAAGTAAAATTCATACAACTGTATTTCTTAAAAAAGATAAAACATCGCACCATAGATTTATATGTCCACTACCTTCTTCAAAAATATTGGTATTTGAAATAACAAAAAAAAAAAAAAAAAAAAAAAAAAAAAAAATGGGTGTGCAAAGTGATTTCAATCAAACAAAAAAATTGCAACGAAAATTTAGCAGTGTATTCAACCAGACGATATAGGCTAGTTAATAATTCTTAGTCTTAAGAGATAATATCCACACAAACTCCTTAATTGTCTCCCAAATTCGTAGTTAAAAGTTGCATCATAATGACTGGAAATGAGAGTCAATCACAATCATTGTTTCATCCCCATCCTCGTTCCAAACAGAGATCAGGAGATGTATGATCGGAACTCGGCCATTCGCGTCGATGCAACTCTTGTGCATTGGAACTCGGATCCAACTGAAGATGATGTTTGAACCAAGATCTTGGGATCTCGGTTCAAGGCAGTTAATGGCGCAACTTGGCATTACACATACACCTACAAACCATAAAGAAACCGCTCTAACATACGTTTTTCATATTCTGCGCTTATCATCAACACTGATTCACGCGCCACCAGTAGAAATGTCAAAACTACATGATGGCCAGTGATAAACGTACTTATTTACGATTGATTTTACAACTGACCCGCCCTTTTATCAAAATAAAATGGTTTTACTAACTTGTGCGTATTTCAGTTGCATTAGAACTACGTCAGAGTAAGTGTAAAAACGTTCCAAATCGCTTACTTCATAAACAGTATTCAAACGTAAAATCTTACCTAAGTTGGTTTTGTTAGTGCTATTTGTAGTGGAGTAGTTCAATATTGGAACACAGAAGGGTTTCTGCGCACCTGACATGCGTACTCTAGCAGATTTTCCCTCTACAGTAAAAATATTATAGNTGGAACACAGAAGGGTTTCTGCGCACCTGACATGCGTACTCTAGCAGATTTTCCCTCTACAGTAAAAATATTATACTTTTTATGACTCTTTAAGATAGGCAGGACATTTACATATTCACTTCCAAAATAGTTTGTATTCCGTTAAGTATTTAGTTTTGATGTAAGCAGTTAGGAATGCAGTTTATTTGCGGCTAACTAGGCAAATGGAAAGCTCAGGTCAATTCCACGTGTCTGTGTATCCTTACACCATACGTGAATGCTTACGTTGCCAAGAGGCTCATATCTGCTGAGATACTTGTATCAAGTGACGTTTCGAAAATGTTATAAACATTAATAAGAAACTACACAGAACTTGGACTGGTCACACAGAGGATAAAGGAAACGTAGTGTGACGGTGCTAAAGAGTACTTATGAATGAAAAATGAATTCAAGCAAAACAAGATTTACTAAGAAACAATGGAGTACAAGTGAAACTCTGCAAATAAGCTCCCAGACAAATACATCATTAGAAAATGCCCCATGATGTTGCAATCATGAAATGAAACCATCAAATTAGACGATAATCCTGATGTGCTCCTGCCAAAATATATTCTCCAAAAATATTATACAGGCAACATGAAAAATGGGGACGGGGACCTTGCATCGGCACGCAACGCAGCCCTACGTCACACGAGTCCAGGTAGCAGACACAAAATGGGCGAACTAAAAAAATACAACTTACCTAATCAAAAATAAAACTATCCAGTTCGCAGATGCTGACGATCAGAAAACATTTGTGCGTGGTTCCGAGGTAGCACAAAACCAGGAAAACTATACAGGAATAAGGAAAAAGGAAAAGTCCGAGACCAAGAAAAAAATAAAAACCATAAGGATGTGCCACCTTGATGACAAGCAACAATGGCCGAAATCTACTCATTCTAAAATACAGTAAGATAAGCTGAAAAGACCAAGCGACATGGGGTCAATTACAANCAATGGCCGAAATCTACTCATTCTAAAATACAGTAAGATAAGCTGAAAAGACCAAGCGACATGGGGTCAATTACAAAGTATCAATCTAAAACGTCCATAAAGTAATCAATAAGTCTCTGCATACATTGGCTCGTGCCGCTCAGCGTGACGAAGAACATAATCAAATGAGCAGAGGCATAGCGTGTAGACGACCCTGCGGAGAAGTACCTCCCAGAACACCGCGCGTTAGTGTACATACACCCGGACCTCCCTGCTAGCACACAGCAGCACGTCGGAGAACGTGGTGGAAGGAAGAGAGGCACAGGCGACCGTTGGAAGAGTCGGCAGGGACTCGCACACTCGGCGGAACAGACGCATCTTATTGCTCAGTCTTCCATCGCCAGCCACGCGAACCGAGTAGCGCCGGCCGCATGGCATCGGGTGTTCTACAAACAACTTCACTTATGCTCGTGCTCAGAATCCCAGTTCTCGGCGCAAATAAAGGCGGGAATAATTGTAACGTGTGAACGATACGTTACAAATGTGCCAATAAGAAAACCAATTCCGGCATAATTAATTCACATAAGTTATTAAAATTTTAACGATATTTTAAGAAATAAATTGATACACTTTTTTTCTCTGCAAATTTTCGTGGTCGTTCTCTATTCTAAGTTTTCTATCAACTAGTATCCAATGGCGTGGCGAATTAACTGTTTAACCGTTAATATGCCAGTACTTGTGGACAAAATTTAGATGGTTTAGTCTTCATTTAAACATTTTAGAACGATAGTTAATTTGTTTCAAAATTTCTTTCTGGATTTTCTTGTTTTTATGAAATGTTTGATAATACTAAAAAAATAAAGATAATTCACGCATATTCAGTTTTATATGACAAAGTAATCTCCATAGAAGCGAAGCCCAGCTCACAAAAGGGCAATAACATCAAAGTATTAAAAGCTTGATAAGCATAGCTTCACGAAAATGTGTCAAGCAATAAACAAAGAAATGTGGACAAATTGCTGCTTCAGTGCGAAACAAAGAAATATCCACAAAACAAGTAAGTGANAACAAAGAAATATCCACAAAACAAGTAAGTGAACACAATAATTAGGAAATAGCAATATATTGACATATCCATTTTGTGTTTCAGTTTTTTTTATCTTACCGAACGTCTGCTTGCATTTAGTCATTTATGAACGACCTTTGAGTATAGGAGTGATATTTACAGTGGGAACGGATAGGATTGTTTATTCTAAAGATTTAACAAATAATGGAACTTTCAATGTGGCAAACAGTCATGTTTAGAGATAGTCCCTTCCATACGTTCATTAGTGTTTCTTTATTATTATAAGTTTTGTAATAAGTTTTACTGGAGTTACAAGCTGTCACGAATACCTTATTCTAGTACATGTAACAGAACCAATGACATGTTTATTTTTTGTTGGATTACACCAGCAGCAGCTAATTGCAAAACTGCAGTATTCAGCAACAACCGTTATAATCATCAACTGAAAGTCTCCTATTAGCGTCTTGTCGTGTAAAGTACCAGTCAGAATTATTACGACTTTGCAGCTTGCCAGGCGTAAACGAATATATTCCTAATCCTATGGTATGGTGTATACGCGCCTTCTTATGTCGAATTGCCACAAATTTGACGGTGAAATATAAAATAGGAGCGTATTTTTCGGCCATTAAAATTAGTCGTTAAAAATAACAAAATGCACGGTAATCTCGCAGTAAAACATGACGATAGGATAAACTTCAAGCTGTTGTACTTCCTAGTCGTTTTGCTATAACTAGCCATGGGTTTTATTTAAAAGCCCTGGAGGANATAAACTTCAAGCTGTTGTACTTCCTAGTCGTTTTGCTATAACTAGCCATGGGTTTTATTTAAAAGCCCTGGAGGACGTTAAGTGAGCTATAATAGTACTTAACTACAAAACCAGTGAATTCTGAACGAACTAGGCCAAAGGCAACGCAACCGTTGAACACATTAGCTCTGACCGAGTACAGAAATGTAATTTAATGAATCAATAAAACTCTAAATTTCCTGTTAAATGGTCAAAGATTTCGTCTTCAAAAATTTCAGAAATATCTAACAACCATAGTTCAAAACAAAATGCGGCTATAAAATTTTATATCAAACNAAAACAAAATGCGGCTATAAAATTTTATATCAAACATATTTAATCAAAAAATTTCAATTTTTTGAAAACCCGTGGAAATTTCAAAATCTGTGTTTTGAAGGTTATAGCTTTATTTTCAATAGGACATCATTTTTAAAACATGATGCTTATGATCTGTCACCACTGAGCCNTAAACTTCAAGCTGTTGTACTTCCTAGTCGTTTTGCTATAACTAGCCATGGGTTTTATTTAAAAGCCCTGGAGGAAGTTAAATGAGCTATAATAGTACTTAACTACAAAACCAGTGAATTCTGAACGAACTAGGCCAAAGGCAACGCAACCGTTGAACACATTAGCTCTGACCGAGTACAGAAATGTAATTTAAAGAATACTCTAAAATCAATAAAACTCTAAATTTCCTGTTAAATGGTCAAAGATTTCGTCTTCAAAAATTTCAGAAATATCTAGCAATCATAATTGANAGATTTCGTCTTCAAAAATTTCAGAAATATCTAACAACCATAATTGAAAACAAAATGCGGCTATAAAATTTTATATCAAACATATTTAATCAAAAAATTTCAATTTTTTGAAAACCCGTGGAAATTTCAAAATATGTAATTTGAAGGTTATAGCTTTATTTTCAATAGGACATCATTTTTAAAACATGATGCTTATGATCTGTCACCACTGAGCCCAAAACACGAAGGAATAAAAATAATTTTGTGATATGTTTTCATTTACAAAGTGAATTTTTATTTATTGAAGATATTTTATGCACGGTAAAATTTATTGACTTTGATTTTTTACTATTATTGTTTAATGTTCACTTTCAGGAGCCTTCATACTACACTGAAGAGCCAAAAAAACTTGTACACCGGCCTAATATCGTGAGGACCACCCCCCCCCCCTCACAGGGAGCGTAGAAGTGCCGCAAGACGACGTGGGATGGACTCGACTTATGTCTGAAGGTATGCAGGAGGTACTTCACACCATGAATCCTGCAGGGCAGTCCACATATACAATCTGCGCCAATTTCAGAAAGGGTTTAAAACCTGTCACGTTTAACGATTCTCGTCAGTCGTCATTCGTCCCGTCCTTTAACGATCTATTTCCGGCCGCAGCGATGTCGAAGAAGATGTAATATTTTACCGTATTATTGATATTCACGGTACACTCGTGAAATGGTCGTACGCAAACATCCAAATGTTATCACTACCTCGCAGATACTATGTCCCATCTCTCGTGCGTCGACTATCACACCACGTTCAAACTCACTTAAATCTTGACAACTTGCCACTGTAGCAGCGGTAACCCGATCTAGCTGCCGACCGCATCGCGGTNACCTCGCAGATACTATGTCCCATCTCTCGTGCGTCGACTATCACACCACGTTCAAACTCACTTAAATCTTGACAACCTGCCACTGTAGCAGCGGTAACCCGATCTAGCTGCCGACCGCATCGCGGTTCTCTGATTGGTTCCATACCTCTGTTATTTGCATACGCACGCCTATACCAGTTTTTTTGGCTCTTCAGTGTATAACAGCTCTAACACACTACAACCGTACTTCGCCTATAGTTATTGATGGTCGTTTTAAAGTTTTGTGGGGTCGTAAATGGCTGTTTTTTATGAGCGTGGTTTTTATTGGCTGAACTAATGTAACATCAAAGAAAGTTTACAACTGGCCCAATATACCAAATTTTCGATGGAAACTGGAGCCACGGAACATATTTGACAAACATGGAGGCTATAATGACATTTAGGTGACATCTGGAGATTTCATCTTTCTTTTACCAACTGTATTTGAAGCAGTTTGATGGAAAAATGTGAAAAAGTGACCTGGGATTGCGAGGATTACCTGGCCCGGAAAAACATAGCTCTGTAATTGATTCCTTTAGTACCCTATGCGCTGCCATCTTGCGGCGTGTCAAGTAACTTGGTTGAATATAGCTCGTTCACTCTCTAAAGACGTACAAATATATGCACGTACAAGGAGTGCCAAAGGAGAGTGGGGAAGGAAGGGTCGAATTCTATTGTAAATTTGTTGGCTCGTCGTATGAGTGTGCCACTTGCAAACGGAAATTATTATAGATCTGAGTTATATCGGGATAAAAATGTGGATTAATCCTCGCACGAGCTTCGTTCTTTCTATAGCATTCTTTATATTTGATTGTATTATCGCAGATCAGATGAGTACACAGGGACGCAATAGCGTGGTGGTTGCCTTACCCATTCTCGGATTGCCTTCGCTAGACTCTGGTAATGGCCCTGGTGTGCGATTGACTTACGAAATGCTGCGATATGTTTCCTGTTGCACGGGCTTCTGGCTGGCAAGTAGGTCACCGCGAGCTAATTGGCGAACGGCGTCCGGCCATTTTGCTGTCCAGCTACGCCATATTGCTGACGTACGTGTTCGCGGTGTAAGCGGCTGATTCCCTTCTGTATTCGCAAGTACTCTGTGCGGTGTAGCATGTCGTCGTACAACTAGAAATCTCAGGGTTTCTAGTAATAAAGGCTGTTTGCGGTAAAGTAGGCTCTTTTGAATCAGACATTTGAAATAATCACTACCCATAACTACACATATATCATAGCACACCCTGGCATACCGACTGCTAGTTAAGTTGGCAGAGAATGAATAAAAATATTTCTTAATTCTTGACACTGTATTTGGAATGTAATGTTTATATTTATAGCCAATAAAGTTACTTAAGTTACTGCATCTTTTTTATTCAAGCTAGAGTAATATTTTGTATAATAGTAACATATTTTCAGTCCTAACATTCCCACGGTTTCGCTCGGATGTCGCATGAATAAAGTGATCAGGCCGACGACGATCAATAATTACGTGGTGGAAGGACACAACACGGCAAGGAAAGTAGATCGTAAGCAGGGTTTTCGAAAGTTTTCAGTTCACCGTGATCAAACTATAACCGGCGTTTAGTCCTTGTTATGCGTTATCTCGCTGTCATGCTGGCGTCCCCCGCGCATGCGCATGGCGGGGGTCTTGTTTGTCGAGGTCCCCTCCTGCTCGGCGTTGCACGGTGATGTAG
>NQII01005759.1:94215-149202 GCA_002778355.1 Clitarchus hookeri
CATCTGCCTGCCAGCTGCCCCCCCTCCTCCCCTGACAAGGCGACCCCTGCAGATCTCTCCTGACCCGCTGTTTGCCCTCGCTTATCACGCGCACACACGGCCAGCTGTCCTGCAGTGGCGGCGATGGTATAGTTCGCCGTGAGGGTTGCGTGCCGCGGACATGCACTCCGACCTACACTGGCTTCCTGCTACATGCCCGGCAATCTCCCGTATTCTTCCTTAAGGCTCCCGCCTACCTGGCGCTTCGAATGCTTTGCAGAGTGTTTGAAATTCACGTTCTTACAATAAACTAGTAAAGATGCGTCAAATGTGCTGATATACAAAAACCGCACACTTCAGACGAGGCCTTTGAGTGCTTTCAAAACGTCACGCACGTTAGAAACACCATTTCAGAGAACTCCTAAATGGCTGAAAAAAAGCCTTTTTAAAGTGCTCTTTCTAGAAAAATACGTGTCAAATACACACAAAACTATTCAATGGCCCTGCATTAAACCTTATTACAGACTTTCCCCTAATTAAATTATAGGGTCATCGCCGGATGTCCCTCAGTTTCACACAGTGCGACGAGAAAACGCACGCCAGTTCAGAGTCTTGCGCTAAGCGGTGATGGCGTACTTTGTGCACATGGCAGTGTCACCCTTATCGTTCCCGCGTTTCTCGGTATCAAATGCGGAGAAAAGCTCCAGGTGGGCGGGATTTATTAACACTGTCGCTGCCTATTTCCACGTTTGAGGCGTGGAAGCAAAGGAGCGATAAGCGCTAGACTAACATGTACATTAAGCGCACCAACGCCGCTACGCGCATTGTTCTGGACTGGCGTCACAGAGCGCTTCAGAAAATAACGGCGGACCAGTCGCACACGCCAACAAAATGGCGTCGTCGGTCAGCAACACGTCGGAACGCCGTTCGCCTACCAGCGCCTCCCAAACAGCTCGCCAGTTGGTAACTCAACCTAAAGCGAACTTTACGTGGCACGCAGTAGCCAATCAGACGCCAGGCCCGTTCCGAGAGCCTCGTGGAGAAAATCGTGGAATTGGCACGCCCACATCAAAGGAACGGCCGCGCCATTTCGTTTCTGTATGNATAAGCGCTAGACTAACATGTACATTAAGCGCACCAACGCCGCTACGCGCATTGTTCTGGACTGGCGTCACAGAGTACTTCAGAAAATAACGGCGGACCAGTCGCACACGCCAACAAAATGGCGTCGTCGGTCAGCAACACGTCGGAACGCCGTTCGCCTACCAGCGCCTCCCAAACAGCTCGCCAGTTGGTAACTCAACCTAAAGGGAACTTTACGTGGCACGCAGTAGCCAATCAGACGCCAGGCCCGTTCCGAGAGCCTCGTGGAGAAAATCGTGGAATTGGCACGCCCACATCAAAGGAACGGCCGCGCCATTTCGTTTCTGTATGCTTACCTACTCTATGCCAGAACTATGATATTTCCCCTTGGGATATTCCGAATTTCCTTCTTAAACTCCATAGCCGAATATACAAAAGAGCAATTTTTCATTCAGTATTGCTGTCAGTAAGAATCTTCTTTGTGCAAACACTGTAATTCTTTCTGTTACTATATATTCAAGCTCTTAGTGACTGGAGTGTGTAAATGAACTACTGGCCAGTGACAAAAACGACATGTTTGAAGCATAGACAGGGTCGCTACGCCCTCCTCTCTTAGTAGAGACTGGACAGGTATAACACATTAGCTGCGTCTACACATTTTTCGATTCAAACCTTTCAAAAATCACCCCGTGTTTGAGGTGTTCAGTTATTTCCTAAATACGCCCTGTATAACAAGCGTTTTATACCTTTGTTAACATACAAGTATCATATTTTTCCTTGAGTTGAATTATTACCTGTATTTTATTTAAACATTTTAATTTTCAATTTATAATAAATATTAATTAAAACAGTGAGAAAACACGTGTGTAGGTAGCGCCTAGTAAGAAATGGTTATCATGCAAAATATTATTACAGCTGAATGCGCACGAATTCTGTGCGTTATACTATGGTGTAATTTTCTTGAATTAAATAAGCTAAGTTTGCATTATGTGGAGGAATAAACTGGAAGAAGAACTTTAGCAGGGATTGAGAAAAGTGTGAAGTAACCGTGAATGGATTATACTCGGTCTCCCTTGGCGAATACTGGTATTTCCTTTCAAACTGGACCACTTTATATCGCTCAAACGCTGAGTGACGTTTGAGTAGAGTAGAGACTCTTGGAGGTAATGATGTGCGTGATTTCTTAAGCTATCTCCTACAGAATTTTTGTAAAGCGGTTCTGTTATTATTCACACAAGTGCTACTATTGTAAACGAACGAAGTGCAAGATATGTGAGAAAACAAATAATTTGGTTAATCGTAGAAATGTTGTAACTATTTCATCAATACGCAAACTACTGTTACAAAATATAGTGTACTGAATACTGTGTGAACGAGCGAGGTGACGCAGTTGTAACATACTGGACTCACATTCGGAAGTACCTGGGTTCGATTTTGGTTTTTAGTGGTTCCCCAAAATCATTCCAAGCGAATGCTGGGATAGTTCCTTGCTGCAGGTCGTGGTCGATTCACTCTCTTTTCCTGCTTCTCTGAGCAACTTGCGTCGTCTTTAATGGCCTCGCTGTTGACGAGAAGTGAAGCATCACCTACCTACCTACATACCTACCTGTAGGTTGTTCACTGTAATTTGAGTGGTTCTGAAATCAAGCTTTGTAAAATGTAACAGTCTTCACCTGCATATATTGCAACGGGCGCACACACGGGCAAGTGCCAAGAAAAGTTGGTAACGACAGGAAAGTGGTTCCATGTCTAAAACCTGAATTAAGATTGTTAGGCAAACGTTTTGGAAATATCTAAATTATTTATTTTGCTTTCTGTTTATTGAACGTATTTAAGTGTAATTAGAAAATTTACATTATATTTACTTTAGTAATAATTTTCCAGTTTTACTTTACTGGCGCGTGAATAAAGTGGCCAGGTCCATTGTAATGTTGATTTTACATACGGCATAATAATATACAACGTACATACAATTAGATCTTCAGCAAGGCTTTAAAAAGTNTTGAAGCATAGACAGGGTCGCTACGCCCTCCTCTCTTAGTAGAGACTGGACAGGTATAACACATTAGCTGCGTCTTCACACTTTTCTATTCAAACCTTTCAAAAATCACCCCGTGTTTGAGGTGTTCAGTTATTACCTAAATATGCCCTGTATAACAAGCGTTTTATACCTTTGTTAACATACAAGTATCATATTTTTCCTTGAGTTGAATTATTACCTGTATTTTATTTAAACATTTTAATTTTCAATTTATAATAAATATTAATTAAAACAGTGAGAAAACACGTGTGTAGGTAGCGCCTAGTAAGAAATGGTTATCATGCAAAATATTATTACAGCTGAATGCGCACGAATTCTGTGCGTTATACTATGGTGTAATTTTCTTGAATTAAATAAGCTAAGTTTGCATTATGTGGAGGAATAAACTGGAAGAAGAACTTTAGCAGGGATTGAGAAAAGTGTGAAGTAACCGTGAATGGATTATACTCGGTCTCCCTTGGCGAATACTGGTATTTCCTTTCAAACTGGACCACTTTATATCGCTGAAACGCTGAGTGACGGTTGAGTACAGTAGAGACTCTTGGAGGTAATGATGTGCGTGATTTCTTAAGCTATCTCCTACTGAATTTTTGTAATGCGGTTCTGTTATTATTCACACAAGTGCTACTATTGTAAACGAACGAAGTGCAAGATATGTGGGAAAACAAATAATTTTGTTAATCGTAGAAATGTTGTAACTATTCATCAATACGCAAACTACTGTTACAAAATATAGTGTACTGAATACCGTGTGAACGAGCGAGGTGACGCAGTTGTAACATACTGGACTCACATTCGGAAGTACCTGGGTTCGATTTTGGTTTTTAGTGGTTCCCCAAAATCATTCCAAGCGAATGCTGGGATAGTTCCTTGCTGCAGGTCGTGGTCGATTCACTCTCTTTTCCTGCTTCTCTGAGCAACTTGCGTCGTCTTTAATGGCCTCGCTGTTGACGAGAAGTGAAGCATCACCTACCTACCTACATACCTACCTGTAGGTTGTTCACTGTAATTTGAGTGGTTCTGAAATCAAGCTTTGTAAAATGTAACAGTCTTCACCTGCATATATTGCAACGGGCGCACACACGGGCAAGTGCCAAGAAAAGTTGGTAACGACAGGAAAGTGGTTCCATGTCTAAAACCTGAATTAAGATTGTTAGGCAAACGTTTTGGAAATATCTAAATTATTTATTTTGCTTTCTGTTTATTGAACGCATTTAAGTGTAATTAGAAAATTTACATTATATTTACTTTAGTAATAATTTTCCAGTTTTACTTTACTGGCGCGTGAATAAAGTGGCCAGGCCCATAGTAATGTTGATTTTACATACGGCATAATAATATACAACGTACATACAATTAGATCTTCAGCAAGGCTTTAAAAAGTGCTCAGTTTACCGTGAAAAGCCTCTAGCTACTTGTATTGTGTGCTCGCGCTAACCTGCTCAGACAGTAACTGGAGCACCGCAGACGAGCCGCGAGATATAGTTAGGTGTCGCCAGGTCTCGTGCGACGTTAGGCGGAGTGGGCCACAGAGGACGTCAAGAGGACAACGCCATCGTAGTTCGATCTCCCACCATGGGGAGGCACTGTTGTCAAAACACTGTGTCTGTCACAGATTGAGGGTAATATTTCCGCTGACACGTGAATTTACAGCAGGTTTTTTTTTATGTGAACCGTATTTTTGTTTGCAACTTNATGAATTTACAGCAGGGTTTTTTTGATGTGAACCGTATTTTTGTTTGCAACTTTATTTGTACAACTTTCTCATGCCTCTAGCGGCCGCGGTGGGGCAGTACACAGATTACTTGTCTCCAACCATGGCTAACCGGGATCGATTCCTTGTGGAGTAACCGCCATTTTAGCATGTAGGAAACGTGGCGGATGTTGACGATGGGCGGCGAGTTTTCTCAGAGTACTGCCGTTTCCTTCGTCCATACGTTCCACCGCTGTTTCGACGTCACTTCATTTCACCCTTACTGACGCTTAATACCTCGAGGGGGCCGCGGTGGTGTAATGGTCAGACTAGTCGCATCGCACCATGGTGAACCGAGTTAAATTTCCTGTGGACTTGCTCGCGGATTTTCACACGTGGGAATCGTGCCGGGTGATGCCGCTGGTTGGCGGGTTTCCTCAGCGATCTCCCGTTTCCCCCGCTCTTGCATTTCGGAGCTGTTCCATACTCACCCCACTTTACTCTCATCGGCTCTCAAGACCTCGATGTTAAGAGCCACCCAAATCTCTCTACTCCCCTCTCTCCATTCAAGACCTCGATGTTAAGAGCCGTTCAAATCCCTCCGCTTCCCTTTCTCTTTGCAAAACCTCGATACTAAGCGTGGACCAAATACTCTCAACTACTTAGCCTCTGAATAAGTGCACAACGCAGATTATTGGGAACTGCGACTCACGAACCTAAGAAACGGTCAACCGGAAAAATTTGTATATTCATTGACGACAGTTCTCTGCGTTCGTGAGATTTACATATATGTACAATGGAAGCTGGCCAAATTATTATACCCAGTTTTACACCGCACCACATAACGCCAGATTCGATATTAGTTTTCTTTACATTTCCAATTTCCTCATATCCGTGCAGGCGNGCAAAACCTCGATACTAAGCGTGGACCAAATACTCTCAACTACTTAGCCTCTGAATAAGTGCACAACGCAGATTATTGGGAACTGCGACTCACGAACCTAAGAAACGGTCAACCGGAAAAATTTGTATATTCATTGACGACAGTTCTCTGCGTTCGTGAGATTTACATATATGTACAATGGAAGCTGGCCAAATTATTATACCCAGTTTTACACCGCACCACATAACGCCAGATTCGATATTAGTTTTCTTTACATTTCCAATTTCCTCATATCCGTGCAGGCGGTGACTAAAAATTGCGATCCAAATTTCTAAAAAGTACAAGAGTTTGACACATAGTTTTTCCCCCTCAAATGCCGAGTGGAGTGGCCCACTGGTAACTCACTGGACTCGCTTTCGGGAGGAACCGGGTTCGAAGCCCGGTCTGGCCATCCTGATTTCGGTTTTCCATAGTTTTCCGAAATCACTCCATGATAATGCTGGGGTGGGTCCTTAACAAAGGCCATGGCTGATTTCTTCCCATTCCTTCCCCACTCCCTATTTCCTGAGCTACTTGCTCCGTCTCTAATGGCCTCGCTGTCTGAGGATGCCTTAGAGGCCTGAGCTACGAAGTTCGATTCACAGTGCAAAAACACGAGAACGCAATTACATACTTGTCGAAGAGACGTCAAGCTCAACTACGTACATACCTACCTTTTTCCTTTGAATGAAACCACGGAAATATTCGAGACCTGTCTATAACAAAATACAATATATTTTCTCGAAATAATTGGCTAAAAGGATACGTTTCAAACATTGACTCCTAAAACAAAGTATTGGACGAACGTACGTAAATCCAAGATGGCAACGATACTTCCCCATCAAGTTCATGTATGAGTAGGGCCATGTATTTTTCGCGAAGATATTTGTGCCCATTATATACTTCAATATCCTACGTCCACAACCACAACTTAATTTGGTTAGTGACCGCGCGTCTACCTGAGAAGACATGTTCTTATTTGACTGAGCCAATCAGAATAAAGTACTCCGATATTGATCGTCCGTGATTCGCGGGCATAAACTAGGGGCACGTGATGTTTAAAATCATACTCCAGGTTGGAGTCCAGGGTAAGACGTAGGTATCTGTCGTTTACATATGTAATTCTTGATTAATGTAGCACGTAAGTCATAATGTGATCAGCACGCCAAAATTAATTTGCTTTAATTTGTATGCCATTGAATTAAGATGGGTCCGCATGTACGCCAATAAGTTAGAGCGGACAGAACTTAGGTTGTCACATATTAGCGGATTTTTATGCTTACCATTTTTTCTGTTTGGTTGCAAGCTGTTTACAACCACGCGGTTTCACTCGTTATTTTTGATACAAAGATTCTAAATTAAGCGCTGAATAACAAACTTAACGCTATAATGTGTCTAGTCTATTGTATTAATTCCAATGGGGTCTTAGTTTTTACTAAATCATTTTCAAGAGACAGTAATTTAGTTTAATACTTTTTTTACAGTTAAGTGCTCATTAGTTTATTTCCAAATTACATTTTTTAACAAGTGACACGTACTTTACCATTACCGGACAATCAGCAGAACATGGAAGGGCGATCATTTGCTGTTGGTCTGCGCGAAAACTCAACTGACATTCAGAATTCCAACTAAATAAAATAACAATTTTTATACCGTGATAGCACACTGAATTGTAAGAGGGGAAAATTGTCTTATTCCCAAGAACTGTAAAATATGCGTTTCCAAAACTTTTATATCGATTTTTCTATTCACTTTGTTTTCGGGTCACAAGATACTTCAGACATGTTTAAGGACACCTTACCCACCGTTCTAATTCTCATAAAATTCTCAATCGCAAAATTACTATAACGTTTTTCTTCGACTAGGGAGCAATAATATACTAGATACTGAGTATTTAGAAAGATCACAGTAAGAAGTAAATGCGAAATACTCACTTATTTAAATATCTTACAAATTGCTGCATTTAAAGAAAACCAATATCTACATTCTCAAAGCCTTGTTTTATTACAAAATTATTTAGTCAACACCAGAACCGTTTAAAACCAAATTGTGGCGGCGGCTAACAATTTCAATTATTATAATAACCTACTATTTATTTAATAGTGCCACAAATTTGGCGAATGCTTTAAATTGTTAGAATTTGATTCTACAAGCACCTTTTCCCCATCAGAAAAAAAAGGTTTACAACATTCTCACTACATACCTAAATCATAAAATTACTATTCTATTGGTTTACTCGAGGTTTTAAAATTACTCTATATGACCCAACAATTAAAATACTTATCTCATGGTGTTGAGTTCTCAATAGTCTGAGAACCAACCACAATTAACCTTTGAAAGGTTGCTTATTTATTTCGTAACTATTTCCACACTATTTCTACGCGCCTAGCCTCCACTTAACATAAATCTGAATTGGGAACGGGGAATTACGTAATCTTACTCAGCAATTTTTAACCTGGCCAGTAAGAAAACATTTTATTTGAAGATAGATAGCTCTCAAAGCAGTGCACGAAAGTATTTTATTGCCGTCGAGAACATTTCATCTCTTCGACTGGAACTGTTGGCAAGACCGCTGACGTCGCCAAGGAGTAGCCTATAGCGTCGAATCACGTAAGTCGGTCGGAACACTTGCGCTCTTGGCAGTCTGGATTCTGACTACGCTGGGGCTGTCATTATGCTGGCCGGCTTGTCGCCACGCTGAGACCCAGTTGACGTGGGACACCAACTTGCTGCGTAGTTTCAACGGAGCTGAGGCCGCATTCATCGTCGTCTTCCATAGTTGTTAACGACCAATTCACCCAAGGTAGGAGAAAAAAAAAGCCCATCATTTGTAGCTGAATTAATAACGGGCAGGCGAAATTATGACGGGAAAAGTGACGTGACGAGATGGTAGGGAACTGTTGACCATGAGTCAAGAAGTGTATCTCCCAAGTGTTGAATAAAATCAACGAATGTGCTCTCGTATTTCATTATAAACAACTGTAATTGATTAAACTATAAAATACCCTCACAAGAGTCTTCCTACACTATTGCTTACATGGTTCACAAATTAAAACAAAAAATTAATTGGTAAAATTAAAATTCTTTTAAAGAATTTTTTATATTTCTGTATGGAGATAAACTACTTCATGATTATCGCCTTCCGCAGATACAAATAACAACATGTACTACACTCCCGCCATGTTTTCATAATAAATCTTCATGACGGAAGCCCGAAGCCCTTTGTTAGCCTTTAGAATGTGTTAGAGAACATAGAGACGTCAAACGTACACTCGAAGGCGCTTAGAATAACTTTTTTGTGAGGATACGAAAATTAAACTAATAATTAATTTTTTGTCGAAAGTAAACGAAACTATTACATCAAAATAAACACCCTAAAAAAGACCGGCCGAGAAAACATCCTGCAACTCTCGAGAACAAGGCGGAACAAACAAAGCACTTTGATTCTATGTTGTAACTTGTTCTAGGTTAAGTTCGTGTATAGTGTATTACGTGTGTGTTTTGTTTGGCAGCCGCTGTGTTTGGCTGCTTCTTGAGATGGCCAATAGAATGCGACAGTTCGGAGATCAGTGCCACCTCAAGGCGTTTGGCATAATATGGGATAATACGCGGTCCTTGATAGAGTATAGCAAACATGTTGGTATCCCTTGAAATATCACAACATAACAGTAGCGAAATTTGACGAAACTTGTCACAAGGTCTAGCCTTCAGGAGAAGAGGACAAGCCAACCATTCCTGCGGTGAGCGGCAACCTGCTTTTCATGCCAAGGGGCCGGATGCAACCCTCCTTACATCGCAGTACTCTGCATCTGACCGCTCTGTCAAGACGAGCTCGACGAAAAAAAAACTTTCTGGTCTTATCTTACTTGTAAACTTGTCTTTCTATGAAACAAATTTTTTGGCCGGAGCTTAGTAGCTGTCAGTATTACTCCAGGGGACCATTTAGCAACGTTTGTAGTGCTTGACCATACAGTTGATAAGTAAAGAGTCGAAATTGCCGTGACGGGTCCTTTGATGTGAGACTAGCCATTCCTTCATTGGCTTCGCGATGCTCTGAGAACGAACCTTGGGTCTGATTGGCTACTGCATGCTGCCAAATGTTCCCTATTTTCTAGACTGCTGGCTGGCGAGTAGTGTAGCAAGCGCTGATTGGCATACGGCGTTACAACATGTTGATGGCCAGTGATGCCATTTCGATGTTGGGTGTGTCTGGAGTATGCAGTCTAAGCGTCTTTTTCACGTCTGTATTTCTATTTATTATTGAGTGTAATTAAATAATTAATTAAAACCTACTGTATGGCTTGATATTACTAGCAGTACCAGTTTGTGAACATGGAGAATACTCACAATCAATCTCGGCTGTACAGCGCACATCAGAAAACCACGACCTATGCAACATTTTTTTCCCCACAAAACCGTAAATTAATCGCTAAGAGTGGTATTGAATATATACATTTTCCCACGGTTATTTGAGCGTTANTTCCCCACAAAACCGTAAATTAATCGCTAAGAGTGGTATTGAATATATACATTTTCCCACGGTTATTTGAGCGTTTTTGATAGCTCAGCTTAGTTTTTTACGTCTATCTTACTAATCTTCCATCATGTGTGCCAGTTAATATTGCCACGCTACAATCAAGTGAATTTTTGAAATTTTATAAACATCAAAGTTGGGAACAATGCATTNTGCCACGCTACAATCAAGTGAATTTTTGAAATTTTATAAACATCAAAGTTGGGAACAATGCATTCGTACGTATTTGTATTTCCAACACAAAAGGAAAGCAGTTCAGTGGCCATGCACAGTAATATTAAACTTTTAATTAGACCTACGTTTCAAATCACGCTGCCAACACTACTGCCAGCCATTATTTTCGTTAAATAGTTGCAGCAGGTATTATTTTCAAAGTAAAATAATTTCAAATTTTCTCAGTTAACCAACTTTACATCTAAATTAAGAAATATAGTTTGAAATTTATGGCCAGAATTTTGTACTTNTTCCCCACAAAACCGTAAATTAATCGCTAAGAGTGGTATTGAATATATACATTTTCCCACGGTTATTTGAGCGTTATTGATAGCTCAGCTTAGTTTCTTACGTCTATCTGACTAATCTTCCATCATGTGTGCCAGTTAATATTGCCACGCTACAATCAAGTGAATTTTTGAAATTTTATAAACATCAAAGTTAGGAACAATGCATTAGTACGTATTTATATTTCCAACACAAAAGGAAAGCAGTTCAGTGGCCATGAACAGTAATATTAAACTTTTAATTAGACCTACGTTTCAAATCACGCTGCCAACACTACTGCCAGCCATTATTTTCGTTAAATAGTTGCAGCAGGTATTATTTTCAAAGTAAAATAATTTAAAATTTTCTCAGTTAACCAACTTTACATCTAAATTAAGAAATATAGTTTGAAATTTATGGCCAGAATTTTGTACTTCTCAGTTTTTTTTGTTCTGATTAACTAACTGCTGTAGCGGAATACACCAAAGTTCATTTTAACACTGTTGAAAGCGTTTTTTTTTTGGTCAGAATTAACTGGTTTAGTTTTCCACGAGACATGTGGAAAATACAGTTGTCACATTGCAAAAGTAATGCAAAGGTAGGGTGTCTGAATTCTGTGCTGTTGCTAGATTTAAACAGCGAATTTTTCTGTCTCACGTCAGTCCGAAGTAGTTAAACCACATAACCGGTAATTACCAAGAACCAGGCCAGACAGGCGCGAATTAACGGTGGCTTGTCAAGACACACCAGAAGGATGACGTGGAAGGACGAGGTCACGAAGATGGGGAAGGGAGGGGGGATGAACCGCAGGCCACATCACTTGCCCGCTTGTTTGTCACACATGCGCGCGCCCCCTGCCGTGTAATTAGTCGACTTGCCATTCACTAATTTGTTATTCCTTCCCTCCCACAGCCTATTCACCACCCCTACCACCCCTTCCCACAACGCGTGGCACTTCTTCGGCCTCTTCTCCTCTGTCCAGCCGCCCTCTCGTCTTCTTGTCGCACGTCTTCTGGCGCCGAGTGGGTTGGTGCTGGGGAGGGGGTAGCAACAAGTCACAGGCCACCCCATGAATAAAGAAGGGAGGGTAGTTGGTTGGGGGTGGGAANGGCGTGGTGGACGCCAGTGCCGCAGCAAGGCCCCACCTGAGCACGTCGCCCCGCGTGCACGGCGACCAGCCGCGAGCGACACTTCGCCGAGCGAGAGGCACGACGACGCAGCTGTCCCCCCGCGGTGAGTTTCACTGCAGGCACACCAACTGCCACTTGGCAGTCCTCGTGAATGTTCAATGGCGATGGAGTAGTCGGTGATCATGTTCATCACTTGAGCCCCGGAAATTACGCAAATTCATTTGGTTTACCAGGCTGCAGATTCACACAGTCTTTAGAACATTAGAGTGCCCCAACTGTGAGAAGCCTCCTTTTTTTCCTTTCTGCCTTGTACCTTCGCCTCAGAGCTCTCCATGGAGTGGGAAACAAACTGCTAACTAATGACAAAAGCAACACTAGTATAAAAGTTTCCGAAGTCTAGCCTGGAACCAAATGAATTCGCAAAATTTCCGATAATCTCTTTATCCATGTCCTATTTGATGTAAAGAGACTGGAAAGAGTCTCGATTTCAATTATTTGTCAAATGTACGTCACATGTCTCAGTAAATTGGAGTCGATGGCAATTTTTTGGTTGGCTGTTGCAGCAGTGAGAAGGTAATTTTCAAATTGTCTTGTTTGCATAATATTAAGTTCTTACTTTGTTGCAGGTTAATTATTTTCTCAAAGTCTTTCAGAAACTGCCTAAAAATTGCGTATCTTACATGTTTAATGAATTAATAAATACAATTTTCCAGCATTCGTTTATTTATTTTAAAAACGTCATTGAGCCAACTTACTTACTCAGAAAGATTTTGTTAACTACAGTGATTCATAAAGAAAAATTAATTGGTTTTTGTAACACTACCGAATATTTGCGATAAATGTACGACTTACGCTCTAATATTTAGTTTATTATTGCTGAACAATATTATACTTACTAAGCTGTCTGCAGATGAAGTACCGTCCATGATCACAGAAATTACATTTTGTGTAGCCGAGCCAATTACGAAGACGCCCTCTCACACAAAGAAGTAGACCACAACAAATCAGCATTTTTACCATACTGAAATTTGCCTTACCGGCAGATTTTACTCTAAAAAATCGGCATTTTGACTTGTTAAGCTTCGATAGAGATTCTTTTTCGTATGTGTGTTAAGCTCTTTCTTTATTTGTTTATATGAGCGAAACTAAGTTTTGTTTTTATACAATACTAAATGTGAGTATATAAAAATACCCAGAGTGAAAAATGCAACTCTCAGTCATAAACGTACGAAGACGTCAAATAGTTTTGAAACACATTCTGGGTGCAATATGATTTCGTCATAAACTACTCTTTAGTTATGTAAGCCCTGAAAATTCCAAACTTTCTTATGGTGGCCGATATACTCTTGCGTTACGTTTAGTGGCGGTATAGATCTTTCAAATATTATAGAATATCACTCCTATTACGTGTCGCTGAAATAAGTTGTTTTACTCACTTTGAAACCAAAGTAGATCTTGACATTTTGAACGACTACATGTTACAGTGAAGTAAAAATGGAATGTTAAAATTTCTATATATTGTGTAGTATCTTAATTAGTAAAGCAAGATATTATGCGCTTATTTTTATCATTTTATCTCTCTGCGTGTAACTACCGGAATTTCTTATGTAAGATAACATTACCTATACGAAAAATAAGTACGTTTCCTTGCTTAAAAGTTTTCTGACATGTCCATATCACAATAATAAAATTAATATACGATTTCAGTAAATTTTAAATGTTATCTCTGTTTTTTTCCTTCCAGCATCAAATTATTTACGTGAGACTCCATTTGGATATCTGCAATTGTATGCCCAAACCTTAGTTCAGAAAGACGAAATAAATGGCCATTAAAAATTGAAGAATCACTAAGTACTCCTCTGCCTTTTATGAAAAAATTATATTTTTATTACATGTGCATGTCAGTATCTACTAAAATCCTGGCGTTCCTATATGTAGAGCCACTTATTATGGGAGCAAAGGTTTTTCTCTAAGCGAAGAGCCAACATACTAGAAAATTCCTCAAATAGTTTCTGTATATTATAGAAAGTGTATTACATTTCATAAGTTCAAAATATTGTAATCAATTTGACGATCACAATAAAAAATTAAGTATGTTGTGCCGGCATCTTCAACCGCAGGCCCTTTCTTAATTCATTAAGGATTCATATAAAAATATTTAAATAAAATCACGTTTTAAATTTTGTCAATTGATTAATATGAATTTTACAAGTGCGACTCATAATTCAGATATATTCTAAACCAAAAAAATTAATGATGCACCGGAGCCTTTTAATATTATTAACAAATTTATTTACGAAAAGAGAAGCTATAAAGTTTGATCTAACCGTTGACGGAAAGAGACTTTTATTTTCATGATATATATTTCAAGTGTAATTATACGGTGATCTGAATCATCCTGTGGTAGACACCACATTGACTACCTTCTCGAGTGAGCGGTAGGTGCATGAAGAAGTGTTCTCACGAAGAACTTATTATTGGGTTAATCTATATCCCACTTGAACTATACATTTGCACGCAATTCATCGAAGAATTATTTTATTTAAGTTTTTGACTTTGCCGCAGTCAATTTAGCACTATACTAAAACCAGCGTTCTAAGATGTTTGTGGAAGGTGGGTAAACCTACATGTGCTTGAAATATAATTTTTAACAGTAACATATCTGTACTCCTGCTTTCTTCCTAATCATCTACGTCATGAAGATATGTCTTAAAATTAGGGGTTGGAGAAATTGCAATTTCAGCAACACGCAGGCTTCGTATATACACATTCGACATACTAGAGTCCTATGTTCGTTAGCTGATTGCCCCAAGTGATTTACAGGCATTGACTCTTGTTTCCCTGAAAGTTTTAATTATCACCCAGGCCATGTCTAATAACGATGGTTTAATCGTAAAATAACCAAAGTTGTTACAAGTCCAACCTGTCCTCAAAGAACTTGCGAAACGTTCATACCATTACTGCTTACTGAGACACTTTAAAGAAAAATAAATCAATTTGATTAATTTTCCAGGGTTTTAGGAAATTATTCGCATTACACGCCTTAAACGTATTAAAAACGATTCATATTGCACCATTATTTTCTGCGCTTTTCCAATACTATTCAATGAAGAGAACACCATTCATGATATCTTGTGGAGGACACCATTATTGTCAAATGTTAGAAACTACGCTCTGAAGTGTTTTTTGTCTTGTTTAATTTCAAATAAATAATCTTAAAAATTACGTGCTACATATTATAAATCATAGAACACTGTGGACGAGAAGTGCGGTTTTCGTGAGCATCTGACGAGAGTGTTATTTCTACGTATCTCATATAGGATTAACCGTATCTAATGACCTCGCCGTTGACGAGACGTTAAGCTCAACCCACCACCTAGGGCGGTATTCATGAAAATGCACTGTAAATTATTTTCTGATAAACTTTCTAAACTGTAATGGAAGTTTTTAACTTATAGTTGACATGGAAACAATACGGCAAGTATAGGATTACTGAGCTTTGTTACTGTACAAGGTTAGGGACTTCCTTAAGCATTTAACTGTTTAGTGAGAAAATGCAGGAACTCTACAATGGATATATGGGACAATACTTTACCATTCGTACTTTCTCACTATTCCTATATATTGATGTGGTAATTTTACGAATAATTTCTTAGGGGGTACCTTGAGCGCTAGTTTCATCAAAACAATCTTATTGAATGTATTAAGTTCATATTTATAGTTCACAAAAATTGCACAAGTTTGTCTCAAGCATATGCAAACAAGACGGTCTTCACGATGGTCGCATTATATTTGCGTGTCTTGAGAATGGGTATTTCTTTTGCATTGCCACTGCTTCAGTTAGAAATTTCGTACCACATTTTATAGGCGTGGAGACATTGATTAAGACGGAAAATAAGCCCGTATTCGCAACGTTTACTGTAGATATGACTTGAGCCAGTACTTTTTTTTATAGATGCCAGATGGTATTTGGATAACCTAATAAGTCGAACTAGTGGAGCTTGTGGTATGCTGAGACTGAAGATTCAATTGTGCATATTTGATATACTCTGAGAAAGTATTCACAGAACTGGAATTTGACAGAAACCATTAATTTTGAACGTGATTCGTACAATAGCACGACCAACTGCACCGTGGTTACTAGACAGCGCAGCAGGTAGTAACACTTATTTACAAAACATATGGTTTCATTGTACTCAGATGAAAATGTAATATATTATAATTGTGCACGTAATAGTTAACAAAATATAACAAATATGACTATATGTTTAATCAAAAATTTAAGTGAAACCTGTAAATACCAGTTGAATATATTAAATACGGATACGTATAGGTACTAAATTAAATAAAAAAATCTTATCCTCTTATTTGGCTTTAATTATTAGAGGTCAAAATAAATGTTCACGATTATACGCTGAGTTCCTTATTGCTTCAATGTGTAAATAATTCACTTTATTCATACAGTATTATGTGCACTATCTTATTATACTATTCCCAAAAATTTTCTCGGGAAACAAAAGAAATTTCGTAAGTGCTTCAACTAATTAGCGTCACTCTTTTTATTTACAGTCACGATTGTACGTATTTGAAAAATGCCAGCAATACATTTTTTTCATTGGCGTATATTACCACGCAGATATTGCGTCGTGGTGACAAAAATATCGACGTATTTCTTGTTCGTGTCTAGCTGCCAAATTTTGTTTGAATTCGAGTCTTTGTGCCATTATTTAAGCTCGTGCTTGGCCAAGCCGGAAGTGGTAAAACATAAGCTATATCTTCAGCATGCCATCTTCACGAGGGTCGTCTTATTTGTAGACTATGAAACGTTTGAAATAAATGACAATGTCTTGTTAAATAAGACGGCCTTGACCAAGACTCTCTTAAGCTAAGCCTCGAGACTTGACAATGAATACCATTCTTATGATTTCTTCCGGGATCTCCTTTCCATGGGTCATTTCCTATGGCTACAAGCTGTTTAAAAAATGTTGCCAGCAAAATCTTCGAAGTTAAAAATTGGGAAAATTAATTTTTGGTGGCGTCTAATTTGACTAACAAGGCAAATAAAATATTCGAAAATAAATAAGTTTGCAAAGAATTTGGCTAATTCAATTCTAACTGCTGCATCGCAGACTGATGTACTTAGTACTGGGGTAAAACTGATACATCAAAAAATTTGGTATAATTTTGACTACTTTAGCGATTAATCTAAATTTTAACTCTTCTTGTAATCTCATTCGCTGATTAGAGAGGAATGTGGCGAATCTTGAATGTAAACTAAGAGCAAATTATTTGAAACTCTCAGTTGTATACAGAGGTCACACTTACTGGTTTTCAAAGGAACTGCGTTTTACAGCAGTTGGCCCGCCAAAACCTCACATCACTTACTACGAATACTTACCACTGTGGCGTTCACAAATACCAGATTTTTCAAATCAAATTATTCTTTGATTTCTGTTACTATGGACAACTGAATTATGCCCCTAAAAACAGATATATTTTATACTCAATTAAGATGTGCTTAATAGAAATACGCACATATTTTAGGTTTCCAGCGCTTCAAAGAGCCGTCTCTATTAATCACTTCAATTAGTGAAGAATCCATTGCCTTATGTATACTTCGACCTGTGTCATTGGTTCTTTAGACGTTGCTAGTCGAGAATATAATTTTACTCTTGAGTGAACTGTGATGTGGGGTGAGAGTTAAATTCATACTCACTGACTGACTTACTTGTGAAAGAATCTATAAGTGGGTCGCCTATATCTACGAGTACAAGAAAAGTAGATCCGTTGGTCGTTATTATTACACTTACCAACATCCTATTAATCTGCACTACACAGTACCTGCTTAATTTATGGTTCAATATGCACTTTCAGCTGGCTGTCAGACAGCAGAATGGCCAGTTAAGTTGTTCCGGTTAAAGAGTCATTGCATATGTGCAGTAGTTTATGAGAATCATGTTCATTAGGAAATTTAATATGAATATATGTTTAGTTGCAAAATTATGTGTTGTATTTTTATCACAATACGATGCTTAAAGTCAAAAGGAAAATTAAATGAAAATGCTGTCGTGCATCCCACGCCTTAACGAGCAAAGTTGTAAATTAAGATGGCGTGGTATGAAAATAGGCAATAAATACGATCAACGAAGTGTAGAGAATTATGGGAGCCACTTTAGAAAAACAATAATGGGTAATTCTATATTATAGTTTTGCCAAATTTGTGACTCAATATTATGCCACGGCGAAGCATTTATGATAAGCTATTCTGGACGCTTAGTTGTGGCGCAGAATAATGTGCTTAAGGTTGTTCACGTAAACTGCGCACTTTTGAAAGCACTGAACGTCGCATAATCTTACGCCATTTGTAAAATTAACACTGCCATGGGCTTGATCACTTTATTTATGCCTCGGTCAAGTTAAACTGCGAAATTATTTTAACTGTAAATATTTTACAATTCTTATGATTCATACATTTAGATCGATTAAAAAATGGAAAATTAATCGTTTCAGTTTTTAAAAATGTGTACCCATCACTTTTAATTCAACGGCAAGACAAATAACTACTTTTCTTCTATCTGTACCAACTTTACTGGACGCATGCCACTCAGTGCGCCTCTTGAAATATATGAAGGTAGGAGCAGTGATATTTTTCAAAGGTTTATTTCATAAGGGCATACTTTGTAGTGAACAGTCTCTAAAGAAA
Source organism: Clitarchus hookeri (assembly GCA_002778355.1). Lineage (NCBI taxonomy): Eukaryota > Metazoa > Arthropoda > Insecta > Phasmatodea > Phasmatidae > Clitarchus > Clitarchus hookeri. The sequence goes on from NQII01005759.1 coordinate 112,781, forward strand.
TGCATCTTTCTGACCAAATTGTTTCTCAGAATGCTGGAAAAACCGTCGTGCGTGCTTACCATGTTTCGTTTTTTATATAATTGCCTTCCAAAAACTTACAGAATTCTATTATCGTAATAAGCCAATATTTATGTCTTACATTCTCTTAATGAAGTGCAACTCAAGAAAGTTGGAAAAAAATACCTACACGTTAAACAATTGTGGTACAAATTAAAATTTTACACAGACGTTCGTGTTTGGTAGATAGAGTTTCAACATCTTTCAAAGCGAAATTTTATTTGTCTATAGTTGCGAAGTTCCGAAATTGCGAAACAATAACGTCCATAATTCATTCCACATCAGCGAGAGCGCTTAAGCACTTTCATCTCGAGCAGTTGTGAATTTAAAAAAATTATCAGAAAGTTTAATTATCATGAGAGCGCGCCCTGTAATTGGGAAACGTGGGTCTGCTCACCTTAATTACGCAATGGAGAACCTCTCCCTTGTTCCATTTTGGGCGGCTCTTGCAGGCTGTTGCCCGTCACTGCAACCACAACATTATTAATTTCATCAGAAACTACGAGTTTAACGCCTTCTCCCAGACACGCGGTAAAATAGAATTCCAGCACAATTAATTTCGCGGATTCACCTTGTCCCAAGCTAGATTTTAAACCTTAAGGTCAGCCTAAATTTACTGGGACTGAAGATAAAATACACTGAAGAGCCAAAAAAACCGGCACATCTGCCTAATATCGTGTAGGGCTCCCCGAGCACGCAGGACGACGTGGAATGGACTCGACTAATGTCTGAAGGTATGCAGGAAGCAATTCACACCATGAATCCTGCAGGGCAGTCCACAAATCCAATCTGCACCAATTTTTAAAAGGGTTGCACGTCTGTCACGTTTAATGATTCTCGTCAGTCGTCGTTTGTCCCGTTCTTTCACGATCTTTTTCTGGCCGCAGCGATGTCTAAGCTGTGATGTTTTACCGGATTCCCGATATTGACGGTACACTCGCGAAATGGTCGTACGCGATCATTCAAATGTTATCGCTACCTCGGAGATGCTATATCCCATCTCTTGTGTGCTGACTATAAGACCAATTTCAAACTCACTTAAATCTTGACAACCGGCCATTGTAGCAGCAGTAACCGATCTAGCTGGCGACCGCATCGCGTTACTCTGATTGGTTCCATACCTCTGCTATTTGCATACGCACTCCTATACCAGTTTTTTTAGTTCTTTAGTGTAGATGTGAGCTGTCTGTACCCTCCACTACAGTTATACGAGTTGTCTAGGTCTCTGCATTTCCACTAACCTCCGTCTTATTGGTCCTGGCTACGCCAGGCACGCTTAATATATCCTGCAATGTTAATTATCTGCTGGCCATCGGCAAATAGGAGTCGCGGGTTGACTGAGCACCAAATAACATATCGTGACAGATGTTACAGGTTTCACAATCCATCGTGTTCATTTGAGGCATTATTAGAAAGAACAGATTTATTCTTAAGAATTGAAATGTTGACTAGTTGCAATTTTTTTTTAGACTCCGATTAATTTAAGCGAAACTGTTAAACTATACACGTGAGAGCTTTGTCTTCAAGTACACAGAATTTTCTACATAAACGTAGCCCTGAGTTTAAACGTGCTACTCCCCATACGCTTAACACGCGCAGTCATCGTGCTCACTATCGCGGACACGCTGCAGACGAACAATACTTACCACCGTTACTGTACACAGCAAGGCATCGTTGCTCAGTACTTTGAAGATCTTCCACGTGGCGGATATTATTTGTAAAATTTTATACACCTCTTTGACGTGAATGACTAATTACTGAACACGCAGCTCCCTGTTCGCTGGTAGCAGTGACAATCGCTGGACACAAGTACAGCGCATACCAAGAAAAAATACACCAAATACAGCGCTTGAACTCAGAAGTTTGTGTGCGACCGAACGGAATAAGCACTCGTTGATTTGTGTTGCTTTTCTTGGTCCGCGGTTTATTCAGCACGCTCTTTAGAATTGTGATTCAGTAATAAATAGCTGTAGGGTGGCAACCTTAACAAAAACCCCAGAGAAAAATATCTCATGATTTTTAACAGCAGCAAGTGAATAAACGTGAGTCGCTCCAGTGCATATATATATATATGTGGAATTTGCTCACTGCCAGAGTAATTCGCATAATTTCCACAACTTTAATAATTTTGAACAAATTCGGGGTTGCGATGGTTTAGTGGTCAGACTACTCGCCTACCTCCTAGGTGAACCAGGTTCGACTCCTGGCGAGGTCGCCTCAGATTTTGGTATGTGGGAATCATGCCGGACGATACCACTGGTCAGCGGGTTTTCTCGGGGATATCCCGTTTCCCCGCCCTCTTGCATTCTGGCGCTACTCCATTCTCACCTCGTTTCGCCCTCTTCGGCTCTGACTACTCGGATGTTGAGAGCCACCCTAACCTCTCCACTCCACTTATATATCCTTAAAAATTATATGAAAACTGCCATGCAAGCATTGAAAATAGTAAAACTTTATACCAATGATGTGAAATTCGCAAATGATTACTCAGAGTGTACATGAGCTTGCTAAAGCACACAGAAATAGAAAACTATTTTGAACTGGAAAATGTTGCTACTGAAACGTGTATATTACGGTGTACGTAATGTATAAACTAAGCGGGTAACACGCCAGAGACTTTCTATTTTCTTCCACCGGGAAACACTTGTCTCCCAGCAAATGCAAATCAGAATATCACTACTCTTAGCTTCGGGAAAACATGATCGAACCGGCTTGTCTTGGGTACAACATCTCACTCGAGTTTGTAAATATGAATGTCGTTGCTCTGAAACGGTTCCTTGTGAAAAAGAGTGCCCACATCTTCGTTGAACGTTTTTCGTGTAATAAGTGGCAAAAGAACAACTCTAGCTTTGGTGGGAAAGAAAGGACAAGCCTTTAAGGTCATGTAAAACGTTTTTGCTTCTCTTATAAATGGTATTTTGAGACCCATTTATTTTCCACTAGCTGTTCCCGCGGCTCCGCTCACGTGGACTACAGAATTTATGTATAAGTTTTTTTAATAAAGTTGAATTTTACAAAATGTTAATCTTCTATACTCTATGCATATTATAAAATTCAACGTCTCGGTGAATTAAATGGTTGAAAACACTTATTAGTTTTTCTCTGTTATAGATAGATATATGCTACCGCGGAGTTTTTTTAGGTCTTTTAATTCTACACAACTCTTTACTGCATGATATTATTCCATCTTTAACGGTTTAGACAGTGTATTGGTGTATTGCAAGAGAGAGGACTGGCGGCAAACTTTTTTCTCACGTGATTCACTATTATCGTTTGTAAATTTTTTGAGAAAATTTTCTCGCAATAAAAAGTTTCCAATATCACCTTTCAGCCCTCCAAATATTTATGTGCGAGGAATTACGTCGATCTGTTTCTAGGTTGCGACTTTGCTTGCTATTCCGTTTGTGTACTTATTAGTTTTCCAATAAGAAATTCCCCGAGAGAATAAGCTATTTTCTCGGGATAAAATGAAGCTTATGTAACTTCCTGGCCCTCCAACTATCTCCGTACAAAAAATCACGTCGATCAGTTGCTCCGTTGCGACGCGAAAGAAGGACAAAAAATCAAACAAACACACTTTCGCATTTATAATATTAGTTAGGATTTGGGGTGCCCTGGCATACTTACCAAATTATTTCTGTGAGGGGCGTTACATATCATTTAATATATAATGTGCCTTGTATATAAATAATGCTACTTAGAAATATCAGTAACCCGCAAGAGCAATGTTTACTAAAAACTAATTAAATATTTTGCATGCAAAAATAAATCATTTATTGTCAGGAATGGCGTAATCTTTGCTGGAAAGCTTTTAAAAAATTTTAATTCCTACTCTTTTAAAATATTGTTATTTATTGATCGAAAAATTTAAAGGGAGGCTAATGTCCCATTAATGAGGTCAACTTTCTAGGTCTTTTAATTCGCCAGAAAATCTTAACTAAACTTCAGGCATGCTATACGGAACTCTACGCAACACATACCTGATCAATTCCTGAAAAACCTGAGAATTGATTGCCCCCAAAAAAGTACTTAGTATAAAAATTCTTAGTTGCTTATATATGTATGCTCTTCTGTAATTTTGTGCTGTGTTATTGGTTTAGTCTATGGGTGCTTTTTCACAATGCGAAACATAACAGTTGTCTGAAACAATGCAAAATATTCCTGAAACTGATCAGTATGACACAAAAGTAAAACCTGACACATTTATATTTCAAAATATCCTATATTAAACCATTTATAAAATAAATGAGTAGATATAAAAATGATAGTAATTTTTCTCATAAAAATTAATATATAGGTTTCAAATTATGTTAATTTGTACAGCTTCACGTGAACTATTCTACCACATGGAAAAATGTAGAAAGTCTGTGAAAGCACAGTAAATAAATTTTTTAAAGTCTAGATATTAAAAATGAGGACTGTCTATCATTTGAATTTCACAACGTGAATTTTGAAGGAATACTATATAAACGCAAGTGTTTAGACTCTAAAGGAAACAGTTGAGCTGCTAAATAAATGTTTTAAAATGCAAGAAAAATAAAGAATTATTAAAATTGAAAATAATGTATGAAAATTACATTTTATAACTCGAATTATAGTGTCGAATATAAACGAAAAATTGTAATTATATGCCAGATAAAACGCTGTAAAAAAGTGGGGAACAAATTCAACATTGAGTACTCCAGGATACAAATTAGGATAGAAGTAAAAGATTCTAATTAGTTTCAAATTTTAAAAACAGTTATATGGGGTGATTTTATTTTACGTCTAATTTTTGAATACGAGTTCGGACATTATTTGGGGACAAAATATTAAATATAGTTTTTCTATTTTTAAAACTCTCTTTACATTTTAAAAATAAGTTTTGTAATTTTTCATATATAAATTGGCGTGAAATTTTACTTACTTTAATTAAGAAAAAATTATTAAAATTTATTTCAAAAGATTTTGCATAACATTTTCTAAAAACTTGCTTACGGCTGCGAAACCCGACAAATCTAAGCTCAAACCAAAAGTATCTCAGACGAACGAGATATTTCCAACTGGCGCTACAAAAATATATTTAAGAGTGATGGTTACCAAAATATCTATTACTTTTATTTGAAAGAAATACTGTTCAAAATGTAGTCATTTGCTACCACAAAACATTTTATACCACATATTTTTCAATAATGACATGTCAACATAATAATTTAGTGTTTTGGGGACGTACAAATAATAATAACTAACTCGCTGAAACAAGAAAATTCACATAAAAAAAAATACCCTGAGATAAATTAAGATATATTTAAAATCATGCCATGTAATATTTTCGTATTTTTTAAAACCGCTCGATATAGGTCAATTAGTGCATTTTTATGATTTGTAGCAATTCATCATTTTGAGTAAAATCAATTTTGCCAAGCACACCTAAAAATTAATTTAGACATGATCTTTCAGTCACCCTTGATGCCACATAAAAAGTAAAAGTTTTTTTTAGCATGTAGTGATTCAAAAACTAAGCAATATAAACATCTTAATTGCGAATAAAGAGTACTTGAAAGTAATACCTACAAGATGATCGGTATTCCGTGCAAATTAAAAATAATGCATTTCTTGGTGTTAGCGGAGAGTGGAGTAGTTTGGGTGGCCCTTAACAACGGGGTCTTGAGATCCGATGAGGATGAAGCGAGGAGATTATGGAGCAGAGACGGAATGCAAGGGCGGAGGAAACGGGAGATCCCGGAGAAAACACGCCAACCAACGGCATCGTCCAGCACGATTCCCACGTGCGGAAATCCAGGAGCGGCGCCGCCGGGTACCGAACCCGGTTCGCCTCGGTCGTCCAGGAACGCTCAAAGCGATAACGTTCGCAGCTGATGACAACGTGGCTTTACGCACGGCGGAGCTGCGGAATGGCGCACTGTACGACGTGCGCCCTTTCGCTGCCGCTATTCAAACCTCCTCCCCCTCCTCCAGCCCTGTGGCCTTCCCCTACACTCACTCCCCGCCTCCTGCCGCCGACCAATAGCAGGTCCACGTAACGCCGCGGCTTATGCCGTCTGGAGGCGAAAACTAATCACTCCAATATTGCATTCACGGCGGGCATTCCGCGACCGAGCCCAGCGGCTCGCAGATATGCAGCGGCGTGCGGATGCGTGCGTGACGGGATGTAAGAGGAGTGTTGACGTGGAGGAGGCCGAGAAGGGGAGGGGGGCTACNGGCGTGCGGATGCGTGCGTGACGGGATGTAAGAGGAGTGTTGACGTGGAGGAGGCCGAGAAGGGGAGGGGGGCTACCACCACGCAGCGGTGTGTGTTCCGCACGCATTAATTAATAGCGAGCTGCGAACTGGGCTTTGTGTTTTGGCGCGGAGCGTTATCTGTATGCTCTGACAATGGATGTCCAATGGGAGAACAGGCGTGCCTTGGAACGCCTGTACGTAGATAGTGTTGATTATTATTTTCACTGTGTCCCGAAAGTTGCATCTCAGAAATGATTAAGCCCAACATCTGGCATGATACAAGAACTTTTGAGTGTTAGCCTAACGTACAAACCAGAACTTCCGTCTTCCTCGAAATATTAGTCGCGATTAGCTTTTAGTTCTCTTTTCACGCCTGTGAATGCTAAACTATGCAAGCAGAATAAATAGAGCCCCTGTTCTGTACGCATTGTAACACAATACCAGACTAGGTGTTATGAAAGTCATTGCATGTGTGGGTCAGTTCGAATTGTGTCGTTGGCACTTAGCTTATATAATATTACCTGAATGACTCTGACCCAGTGATAAATACGCACCTCCAAAAATTTTTTCGCCACCGGGATTACTGAGCTACAGTCCAAGAAGAGACATGGCATGAAAATATACACTGTATTTACAGAATACGACGCCCGTCATTCTCATGTCTCTTTGTAATGCATCAGCTGCCCCAGCGAACATCATTCGTGAGCAAACAAACTACAGGTGGGGCAAAACTTTTGTTGAGGTGTGTGTTTGGTATTTTGGAAGCTTAATCTGTATTGTCTTTTCAAACAGAAGAAGGAGTTCTAACTACTTCAGCCGCCAATGAATAAATTATATTTGCTCGAGTATTATAGAACCAGAAATTTTAGGCCTGGTGTCGTTACCTAACGCTACGTAGTAGGATCTCAACTGGTAACATGAATTTGAATTGAAACATTTACACAGTTTTTCTATGTATATAAATATATGTATATGAATAAATATATACATATATATATACTTATGGGGATGCCATTATGTAAATACTTTTGGGTTGACTTTCAGGCAAGGTTCATTGATTGATCATCAGTGAACTTGATTTTGACGTTTTAATGACTGTTATGTACTGTGGTATATATCTACATATTATAAACTTATTTTACATTCTGCTTTCCTTTAAACTTGCTGATCTGTCTGAAATGAAAACAGTTCTTAATCTACTTAATCTACTAAAAAGTTCTTAAATTTGCTTTTCATCACTTCCATGTGTGTATAGTGGAAGTGTATACTTAAATGTTGTACTATAGCATTTAGCAATTATAGTAAATGCCATAAAAAATAGTGCACAGTATAATATCGCTGTGATAATTACTCTAGCATAGTCAGTGGCTTGAACCGATTGGTGGGGGTGCATGTGTTTGTCCGTACAGCTTTAGCTTACGAGTTGCATACTATAGTAACTGACACCTCATGACGTCACCTGGTGTCTCCGTCAAATCCACGTTTATTACGTGGAAGGAAATTTTTTTTTTCTCAGCCAACCCAGCCTTTTTCATTTGTTTGGCTGGTTTATTAGAGTTAAGCATTTTTCAGGGGTTCGTTAGTTTCTCTTTTCAACAAACAGCGTATTCTCGTTCTTCAAATAGATACTAACATCACCATGCGCCTAACGACTCTTTGAACAAACCTTTGAAAAAAATCCGAATGAATGACGCGTTTCGTTGTTTCATGAACATGCCCTGTTTCACTTGTGTTAACATAGAAGTGTTTTATTATAGGTGAAATTGAACTTGTATTCATATTTTATCTCTAAATTATACTATTTAATTCATAGTTAATACGACTGCAATCAGAGAGAATTGATTTGTGTTGGTGATGCCTAGTAAGAAATACTTCTCAAGAAAAAATATTATTTAAATGAGTGCGCACGAACGTTGTGCGTTGTTTGCATGAAACGGAGTAGTATCCTAAATATACAAATTTAACAGGGCTTCAGAAAAGTTATCACTAACCATGAAAGGTCTATAGTCCCAATGCGTACATCAGGGGAAACTGCAAAATTGTCAGAAACATGAATATGATCTACTTAGCCAGTTCTTACTCTATTTTAGTGGTCAAAAACTAAACAATGCTCTTTTAATAAGACGTTAAAATATGTATAGGCTGTTCACGGTAAAGTGAGCGCTTTTAAATACCCTACTTAAGATCTACTTGTTTGCAAATTGTGTATTTTTCCACCATATGTGCAATTAACAATGTCATTGGCCTGGTGACTTAATTCATTCGTTAGTAAATTTTAAATGTTTTATAAATTCACTCGTTCTCGCGCTTGTATGCATTAAAAAAAACAAAACAAAAACAATTTCAGTATTTATACATATTTGGCTAATATTTTTAAATCAACGTTAACACATGAAACTATTTTCTCTCCGTCGTTACAAACTTTACTGGGCGCATGCTAGTCAGTGTACCCGTTATAACTTACGCAGGCAAGGGTAGTGACATTTTTGAAAGGTTGATTTCAAAAGTACTCACTTTTCCGAGATTAACCTAAAGCTACTGTTCATAATCCTATGCCAACTTGAGAGTCTGTGTTTCCATCATGGCATTCCCATCCAGTGCACTCAAATGTGCACATAACGCACAATAATGTTATTTTTTACCGTTGCTGTACACCGCGAGGCTCAGTACCCAGTGATCTTACTTATAAGTAACCGATTCGTAAAATGATCTTCTGTTCTAGATTATAAATGCTTCATATTACTATAGCCGACCACAAATCCTACAGCTAATTGGTTTTGATAATTGAACAAGTATTCTGTCAAATTAAGTAGAGCACGTATCAATAATTTGTTTTTTTCTGTACGTGAAATAATTAATTAATGTGTCTTTGAAAGCATTCAACAACATGCTTTAACGGGCAAAGATTTTTTAAATTCTTGTTTAATAAATTCTCACGTAACCTTAAATGCAGACTTAATATGTTTATTCCGACGTGTAGATGACACTACGCAGTAATTATATTTCAAATCACTCCCAATAGTAGTGGTCCCAAAATTTTATAAATACTTACACCCAGTCGTACTGTCCAATTTATTTCATAAAACCCTTTCACAAAAGTTAGAAAACTTTAAAACGTCAAATATTTTTATCCATTTATATTTGTACTGTTGTGTCAACTACTTTTGACATCAGTTAGACAGTTTCCTTTATCAGACATATGTGTTGACCTTCCCTCAGAATGCAGTAGAAAAGTGCAACTGCCTATATATTTCTGATGTTAAAAAGTTTCAACAAGAATTAGGTACACATTTTACTAATTCTACTAACACGAGAGGTTTCCATACTGCATGAAAACATCTGTGAGCGCTAAAATCGTGACCATTTTTGTTCTCCCAGTACTGTCGATAATCACAAGAATTTTGAAACCGGGCCCAGTGAAAAATTTTTGATAGAATCTAGCGACATATCATGTTCCAATTATACACTTTTAATGTTTCCCAATTAGACATTCATTTTCCTTCCCACGTGGATCAGTTTGATATAGAAATCATACGAATTTTTTTTGCAGTTTTTAAAGTCTGTATTTTACCTTCTTTTACTAACAAAATTGTTTATATAATTTTTCTAAATACAAATTTTAGTACACATTATTCACAAACAGCTGATTCCAAAAAAAAGGTATTTTATCGTTTACCATAGTGGGCACTACAGTCATTAATGGTGTAAATAAGTGAAATGAAAATTGTTAAGTGCACCAACGTTAGTTTTACTTATACAGTATGTGGTACAACGTTATATTAAACGCCAGAATGAACGGTACCCTTTCTTGTTTAAACATTGTCATGGGCTAGTCTCACTAAATGAATTCCGAAGAAGAATATCTAAAATTTGCCAGAAATCCGATTTAAAAACCTCCCATCTTTAATTTAAATCTAATTCAGGGCTCAAAGCTTTTAGCTTTTATCAGAGAGTTCTCTGTTCTTCCAACCACGGCAGGGAGTTTCCTACCACGGCGGGCGCAAGCCTGCGTAATGCCGAAGAACCGGTGGTAACGAATAGCTCGAGGGAGGATCGCGGGAAACGATCCTTCATTCGTTCTCGTGTACGTTGAACGCGCCGTCCGCACTCCGCCAGCACTTGAAATACGAGCAGTTTTTTTTTTCTTCGCGCTCAACGACGTGGCGAGTTCAAGACCAACTACTTCAGACCGCCAGCATCGAAATTACTTTTCAATGAACTCTTCTAAAACTCCAAATTTATTAAACAGTTCCCCAAATGGTGTGCCACGATATCACCGCGGCCATCACGAAAATTTGAGAGATTACGTAGTTTTAGTAAAACATTAATAAATGGAAATAAGTATTTTTTTATCTGATAAATTTCAATACAGTAGCAGATAAAATCGCATCCCTAATTTTTGTTTGCATGTAAAATCACCCAGAATTTCAAATCCCCTTCACTAGAAAGCTACGGTCCCTTTGAACTCTTGATCACCTGTTTTTCACAGTAGAGCTAGTGACTGGTGGATGGAATTATGTGATTTCAGTATAAGACAAAAGTTCATTTCACGATACTCTTTCGACGCTACGTTGCTCCTATTAGTTCATTTTTCGCTGCCACAGTGAGGAGTTAGTTTCACTCTTAACTGCCCTGGCTCAGAGAAGTGATAGATAAAATGTTGAACTGTGTGATTAACGTAAACAAACAAAGGCATGAGGCTCTTAATGTGGCTCTTAACAACTATGTCTTGAGAGCCGATGCCGCTAAAGGAGTAAGAAAATATTTACCGTCAATAAGGTTGGAAATTAACACTTGTATTTGTGGTTACTGGCCAATAAATTTTGGCAGAAAAACATATTTTACTTTAAAAGAGGACGCCTTTTTTGACGTGACAACGTCTTAAATTAGGTTGCGGCTGGGAGTCACTTATGAAAAAGTGTAACGCTCGGTAANCCAGTGCACTCAAATGTGCACATAACGCACAATAATGTTATTTTTTACCGTTGCTGTACACCGCGAGGCTCAGTATCCAGTGATCTTACTTATAAGTAACCGGTTCGTAAAATGATCTTCTGTTCTAGATTATAAATGCTTCATATTACTATAGCCGACCACAAATCCTACAGCTAATTGGTTTTGATAATTGAACAAGTATTCTGTCAACTTAAGTAGAGCACGTATCAATAATTTGTTTTTTTCTGTACGTGAAATAATTAATTAATGTGTCTTTGAAAGCATTCAACAACATGCTTTAACGGGCAAAGATTTTTTAAATTCTTGTTTAATAAATTCTCACTTAACCTTAAATGCAGACTTAATCTGTTTATTCCGACGTGTAGATGACACTACGCAGTAATTATATTTCAAATCACTCCCAATAGTAGTGGTCCCAAAATTTTATAAATACTTACACCCAGTCGTACTGTCCAATTTATTTCATAAAACCCTTTCACAAAAGTTAGAAAACTTTAAAACGTCAAATATTTTTATCCATTTATATTTGTACTGTTGTGTCAACTACTTTTGACATCAGTTAGACAGTTTCCTTTATCAGACATATGTGTTGACCTTCCCTCAGAATGCAGTAGAAAAGTGCAACTGCCTATATATTTCTGATGTTAAAAAGTTTCAACAAGAATTAGGTACACATTTTACTAATTCTACTAACACGAGAGGTTTCCATACTGCATGAAAACATCTGTGAGCGCTAAAATCGTGACCATTTTTGTTCTCCCAGTACTGTCGATAATCACAAGAATTTTGAAACCGGGCCCAGTGAAAAATTTTTGATAGAATCTAGCGACATATCATGTTCCAATTATACACTTTTAATGTTTCCCAATTAGACATTCATTTTCCTTCCCACGTGGATCAGTTTGATATAGAAATCATACGAATTTTTTTTGCAGTTTTTAAAGTCTGTATTTTACCTTCTTTTACTAACAAAATTGTTTATATAATTTTTCTAAATACAAATTTTAGTACACATTATTCACAAACAGCTGATTCCAAAAAAAAGGTATTGTATCGTTTACCATAATGGGCACTACAGTCATTAATGGTGTAAATAAGTGAAATGAAAATTGTTAAGTGCACCAACGTTAGTTTTACTTATACAGTATGTGGTACAACGTTATATTAAACGCCAGAATGAACGGTACCCTTTCTTGTTTAAACATTGTCATGGGCTAGTCTCACTAAATGAATTCCGAAGAAGAATATCTAAAATTTGCCAGAAATCCGATTTAAAAACCTCCCATCTTTAATTTAAATCTAATTCAGGGCTCAAAGCTTTTAGCTTTTATCAGAGAGTTCTCTGTTCTTCCAACCACGGCAGGGAGTTTCCTACCACGGCGGGCGCAAGCCTACGTAATGCCGAAGAACCGGTGGTAACGAATAGCTCGAGGGAGGATCGCGGGAAACGATCCTTCATTCGTTCTCGTGTACATTGAACGCGCCGTCCGCACTCCGCCAGCACTTGAAATACGAGCAGTTTTTTTTTCTTCGCGCTCAACGACGTGGCGAGTTCAAGACCAACTACTTCAGACCGCCAGCATCGAAATTACTTTTCAATGAACTCTTCTAAAACTCCAAATTTATTAAACAGTTCCCCAAATGGTGTGCCACGATATCACCGCGGCCATCACGAAAATTAGATAGATTACGTAGTTTTAGTAAAACATTAATAAATGGAAATAAGTCTTTTTTTGTCTGATAAATTTCAATACAGTAGCAGATAAAATCGCATCCCTAATTTTTGTTTACATGTAAAATCACCCAGAATTTCAAATCCCCTTCACTACAAAGCTACGGTCCCTTTGAACTCTTGATCACCTGTTTTTCACAGTAGAGCTAGTGACTGGTGGATGGAATTATGTGATTTCAGTATAAGACAAAAGTTCATTTCACGATACTCTTTCGACGCTACGTTGCTCCTATTAGTTCATTTTTCGCTGCCATAGTGAGGAGTTAGTTTCACTCTTAACTGCCCTGGCTCAGAGAAGTGATAGATAAAATGTTGAACTGTGTGATTAACGTAAACAAACAAAGGCATGAGGCTCTTAATGTGGCTCTTAACAACTATGTCTTGAGAGCCGATGCCGCTAAAGCAGTAAGAAAATATTTACCGTCAATAAGGTTGGAAATTAACACTTGTATTTGTGGTTACTGGCCAATAAATTTTGGCAGAAAAACATATTTTACTTTAAAAGAGGACGCCTNATATTTACCGTCAATAAGGTTGGAAATTAACACTTGTATTTGTGGTTACTGGCCAATAAATTTTGGCAGAAAAACATATTTTACTTTAAAAGAGGACGCCTTTTTTTAGAGTTTTTTCTGCTGCTGCATGTAACTGAATACTTCGAGGCTATTTGTTCCAGAAGAACCAAACTTCAATACTGGAAGTTGTTTCAGACAGCGGAACCAGTTATGGTATGTCAAGAAGTGTCATCAATTATTTAAATTAAAAATAAAACTGAAAAAATTATTTAAAATTAAAAACCGCTATTCACGAAATATTGTTATGGAAAACCTGCCGTGTCTGCCCAAATTCGGGGGGCTGTGAATTCAATGTTGGTATGATTTATTTTGAGAGATTTTCTATGTGTTTTCCGTTATCTATGTAACAAGTGTTTTACAATTTCTCGCCTATTATAGTAAACATTTCAATCACAGATAAATATGTTGTTTAAGGCGTTGTAATGAACACATTTTCTGTTCGGGACTATACTAGTATCGGCTTGACTCTCTGTCATATATCGAGATCAACAAAAATGTGTTCGTGATTCATGTTTCCAGCAGCAGCATTGCATGAAATAACAGGACATAGTCTCAACAAAGAATAATATTTCTCACGTGTGAGGAACTAATCGACTGTTATTTTTTTTACTGCTGCATACTCTGTAGTACATAACATACACTTCTTGGACATATTATAGAGTAAAGATAACGTAGACCGATCTTGCTGTTTGCGCACAAGTCACCGTGGCCCAACATTGACTAGCAAAAACTGCGTGGATTGGATTTGAGGTTAGAATACTGCTTAGTAAACAGGTGCTCTGAGATGTAAGTATACTTCCTCTAACCAATTTTTAGTGAAGTTTGATTAAATTCAAATCAGCAAAAGTACTATATTCATATAAAATTACTTGTCTTTGGAAAATTGAGATATAAAAAAACACGTTCATCACAGCTGACCGTGTAACTTTGACAGTCGTGTTCTTTTGGGGTAGGTCAGTGTTGGGTACATGTGCAGAAGAATAATCGGTCTACCTTCTCTTTAGTCTATGATACAGATCNGTAAACATTTCAATCACAGATAAATATGTTGTTTAAGGCGTTGTAATGAACACATTTTCTGTTCGGGACTATACTTGTATCGGCTTGACTCTCTGTCATATATCGAGATCAACAAAAATGTGTTCGTGATTCATGTTTCCAGCAGCAGCATTGCATGAAATTACAGAACATAGTCTCAACAAAGAATAATATTTCTCACGTGTGAGGAACTAATTGGCTGTTATTTTTTTACTGCTACGTACTCTGTAGTGCATTAAATACACTTCTTGGACAGATTATAGAGTAAAGATAACGTAGACCGATCTTGCTGTTTGCGCACAAGTCACCGTGGCCCAACATTGAATATGCTCTGCTGCCAACAGGACTAGCAAAAACTGCGTGTATTGGATTTGAGGTTAGAATACTGCTTAGTAAACAGGTGCTCTGAGATGTAAGTATACTTCCTCTAACCAATTTTTAGTGAAGTTTGATTAAATTCAAATCAGCAAAAGTACTTTATTCATATAAAATTACTTGTCTTTAGAAAATTGAGATATAAACAAACACGTTCATCACTGCTGACCGTGTAACTTTGACAGTCGTGTTCGTTTGGGGTAGGTCAGTGTTGGGTACATGTGCAGAAGAATAATCGGTCTACCTTCTCTTTAGTCTATGATACAGATCNTTTGGGGTAGGTCAGTGTTGGGTACATGTGCAGAAGAATAATCGGTCTACCTTCTCTTTAGTCTATGATACAGATCTCATAGATTAGACATTGTGACTGATAATGTAACATCTGGATTGATATACAAGCACGTGGTAATTCATTCGCCAGCTGGCAGGCCAACCAATTGGGAGCTTTCGTCGGAAGCAGTAGGTAGTCGGACACGTGACCAGATCCCAGTAGCTCGCGTAGACAATCAGAGAATTCGTTACGTCCATACCAAAAGCACCTCAACAACATTTCGTCTCTGTGTACTTATCTACTTCAGTGGTTCTGTCGTGTATCGGGTTGAATAAAAGGGCGTTTGCGTTTCATGTTACTGGCAGTAGCGTTCTAAGAGATTACTGAATTTTGGCCGCCTTCCGTTATTGCTGAAGTGCACTGAAATCACAGATGGTTCATCAGCGTTCGTCAGCAGTAAGGGAGCAGTCTGCAGTAAACAGTAAATATTTTGTATGTCAGGAAATTCATAGTTTCGGAACGCTCGGCAGTGGTGGGGGCCGGGGTGGTGTAGTGGTTAGACCATTCGGCTCCCACCTAGGTGAACCAGGCTCGATCCCCGGCGGGGCCGCTCCCAGAATTTGGATGTGGGAATCGTGGTGGACGATGACGCTGGTCAGAGGGCTTTCTCAGGGATCACCTGTTTCCACGCCCTTGAAATCCGGCGCCACTCCATACTCACCTCGCGTTATCCTCGATGTTAAGATAGGTCCAAATCAGTCCACTCCACTTGGTAGTGGTATTCATTAAAATTAAATAAAGGGAATTAAATTTATAATTTAATTCTATCTTGAGTTAGAATACTTCCTACGTATTAAAATATTCATAATTGACTTACAAAATAAAAAAAAAATCTTTTCAACAACATAAAAGTTGTTTTGAAATGATGTTTGCAATTCTTTTGTTCGGAATTTCAGTAACGAATATTTTGTATTTAATTATCCTGCAATATACACATCTTTAATATCACGGATAACCTACGAAAACTTGAATCGCCCGCCAAAATCTTGTTTTGCTGACACTGCACAGCCTCTGCAGAATCAGTAAATCCAGTTCTTTCAGTAATAAATGTAGCCTCGCGCAGGGTGCCACCCAGGGTCATGCGGAAACGAGTGCCAGTGATCATTAGTGCTCTTCAACAGTATCAGAACAATGGCTGACGTTACTGAAATTACTGGCCAGAAAAATCAGTGAGTAAAGGAAGGCGGCCGTAGTTTTAAGAACGAAAGATACCTCTCGCAAGTGAGGGATAACACTCGTTTGCAGGGCCGTCTGTCTTTCGCGAAACGTTATATGCGCAGGTTATACTTCAACTTCTATCGCGCACGCTTGAAACTTTCCTTTAGTTATTGACCGCTTGTCTGTGTGAGAAGACGTTTTTTACTTGACTGGGCCAATCTGAATAATGTTACTCTAACACTGAACGTGCGTGATAGGCTATCAGACGCTTAAGACTTGTGCGAGTTAAAATCACCAAATCGCGATATTGGTTTTGAAATAACGTTTTTTGGAGTACAAGTAGTCGTGAAATCTTTTCGCGAAAAAAAGTTCACCTTATTGATTAGACGTTGTTTTCTGCTGTGTACAGTTGAAGGTTATTTCTNGTCGTGAAATCTTTTCGCGAAAAAAAGTTCACCTTATTGATTAGACGTTGTTTTCTGCTGTGTACAGTTGAAGGTTATTTCTACTTCAGTTCCGGAACAAACGTGGTCTCTTATGGGAGAGTTTAGCATTAGGAAAATTTCCACCGCCAGGTGCGCGCGCAGTGTTCCAAAAAGGTAACTATTAATTGCAATTTAAATGCCANCTACTTCAGTTCCGGAACAAACGTGGTCTCTTATGGGAGAGTTTAGCATTAGGAAAATTTCCACCGCCAGGTGCGCAGTGTTCCAAAAAGGTAACTATTAATTGCAATTTTAATGCAACGTGAATTATTAAAGAGAAATATTTGACTTAGTTACGAAGTAATTTTGTATTTTATTTATGATTATTGCAATTATCCTGTTTTTTTAACGTAAAAAGTAAAAAAAAATGTGGTACCTTGCCGACACTAGCGCTTACATGGTGGCGAAAATTTTCTCTTTGCAAAATTTTAACATTGATCTTCCCAACCTGTAGTAGAAGTAACCTTAGTGCAGCGCCGGACATTAAAGCCTTCCTGTGAAGCATCCCGTATACTAGGACCTGTTGCTGAAAGGGCGAACATCTTGATTTTCCTCCAACCATAAACAATTATTATAAAACGCCTTCATACTTCCAGAGGTGGCTCAAGGTAAAGTTCTCACCCGGGCAGGCTCGTGCGGTTATGCATTATGACACTCCCCTAACTTACTACACTTCACACCTCTTCTCGCACCACCCCCCCAGGCCCAATAAACACTGGGATTTCACCGATGCATATAAATGCAAGGTTATTCCTGCATATTTTTTTTATCTTAACACGTGTAAGAACAAAATATAAAAGAAAAACTCTCACTTCCAAATAGCATGAAGTTCTACTGTTAAGTGTGAGTGATGTACGTTGTATTGAATTCATGGTTTGCCACTTGTAGGTTTTATTATTTTTTGGATTTTTGAAGATAGATTATTTTAGAAGTGTGTACAGGAAAACCATGTTACACTTAGTGCGTGCCGGTTAAGGCGGGTATTGGTATAAAATATTTGGCTAGTTTATTTTAGTAACCTCACGGGAGAGTTCACGTTAATAACTAAAAAAAATGTCTGCGAAAAAAGGTATTAAAATTACACTATTTTATGTTATCCAACTGTGTAATTCATACACCTAAAATTTCCGACTTCATAAAAATGTTAAATTAAGAAAGCACATTCATAACAGTTTCAAAATTTTTCGCACCCATTTACGAGCAAGTGCCCTGAGCGTCCGTCCCTTAATCCGCACCTGGATAATGTTTGCAAGTTTGACCATTTTTCCTCGCTTAAGGGGATAGTTTCCATTACCTTTTCGATTTTCATGTACAAATATTCGTAAAGAAAATGTATGACAAGACAAAGAAAATCAAAGCTAGACATTACATAGAGGACTACTTTACGAGTTTTTTTTTAATTTGTACAGCTTCAACTGTATCTGTAATTTACAACGTGGGATTGACATTATGAAATAATTTGCTAATATTTGATTACGGTTACAGATGTGAAACTAATGATGTATATAAAATAAGTTGGGTTTCAAAATGACTGTTAGATGTCCCCTATGCCTTGACTAGCTTGGTTTTTAAATATTGACTCCTAAAACAAAGTATTGGACGAACGTGCGTAAATCCAAGATGGCAACGATACTTCCCCGTCAAGTTCAGGCATGAGTAGGGCCATGTATTTTTCGCGAAGATATTTGTGCCCATGCTATACTTAAATACCCTACGTCCACAACCACAACTTAATTTGGTTATTGGCCGCGCGTCTGCGTGAGAAGACATGTTCTTATTTGACTGAGCCAATCAGAATAAAGTACTCCGATATTGAACGTCCGTGATTCGCGGGCATAAACTAGGGGCAGGTGACGTTTAAAATCATGCAACCACGAAAGTGCATATGAACTTAAATGCTTCGGAGTATAGCTGGTCTCGAAATCTTTTCGCGAAAAATACATGTCCCTGGGTATCAGCAGGAGCTGCGTTTCTGTACGTGTGACTTGTCTGTGGCTGTGCGGTATCGCAGGGAACATTTGCCAAGCTCGAGGCGTGACCGCGCCCAGACGTGGCTGCTCCCACAGGGGAGGCACTTAGTTTATTGGGCGTTGTTTATTCGCGCGCGCGCTGGTGGCCGTAACTTCGCACAGCTTTTTTTGGAAACCAACAGCTCCCGCGCCGCGACCGGGAGGGTTGGATGACCACGCCCATGTCCACCTGGGATATTTACCTACCTGCGTGGAAGTTCCGCTGGGCCCTCGCGGGTGATGTCCTCGTGCCTCATCGTCACTGAAGCAGTCCACCCGGACCTACTGGAACTGGACCAAGGTTTATTCCACTCAGGTCAGGAACAGAATGGGATTTATCATGGGAGAGTTTGCCATAGGAGAAATTTTCGCCGCAAAGTGCGCTGCTGTTCCAAATAGGTGGCTTTCAAGCTGGTGGTGAATGGAGAAGTTATGTTTCTTTGTGTGTAAAAATTAGTGTTTTGTTCTAATTGTAATATATACTTAACTCAACAAACATTTTTAACTATTAACTTTATTTTATGATGATTATTCATGCCATCCAATAGTATTTACGTGAGTAAACTGTAAAAATACAACTTTGCTTGGCATCGAGCATTCATGTGCAAGCATACGTATATCAATGGGGAAACGTTACGAATTTAAGTGCTAAATAAATATAACTGTCTTTAAAAGGAACTCGTATTTTTCTCATTTCATTCTGGAAACAATCTATTTATTTTTTTTGATAAGGTTGTTATATTTAAATAAAACAATCGTCTAGGTCAATGTTTTGATAACTCCAGTTTACGCCAGAATAAAATGAGCATATTTCGTGAAACTTCCACTCTTGCGAAGAACAAAGCTCATTCTTTACGTAGGTTCTAACAAAAAAAAATCTAAAGATTATACACAATTATTTTTATTTTATGGAAGATTGCAACTATCCCGTCTACTCAGACACACGACGGAAAAATGTGGTACACGTGCGACAACAGTATATCCTAGCGGCGAAAATATAAAGTTGCAAACCTGCCCTTAAACCCCTTGACATATTATCACTATTATACTCGTTTACTGTTGACATGTTGCAGAGTAGGTAAAATCATTGTCATTGCTGCGTAAGGTCAGAAGCCAGCAGAAATACAGTCAGCACCTTTCCCTGGGCAACGCTATTGGTTACCAATAACCCGTCACCTAATTTGTAATTGGTTGCTTCTTGTGTTCCGGATCTACTGACAGACCGACAGAGAGACGTTGAGTTTTATAATATGTACAGATTCCTAAGTAGTTTCAACACCAAAAATTTATTTTCTGCAACACCTATAAATAAAAATTAATGCGTACGTTAAGGACTTGAATTATCAGTATAAACTTTCAAATATATTGTTTCTTAACCCGTTCAGCCTTCGTGTGCATGGCAGTGG
The DNA here is from genome assembly GCA_002778355.1 of Clitarchus hookeri. NCBI lineage: Eukaryota > Metazoa > Arthropoda > Insecta > Phasmatodea > Phasmatidae > Clitarchus > Clitarchus hookeri. Next base: position 133,125 of record NQII01005759.1, read on the forward strand.
TCACGTGACTCTTGAGTGATACTCATTACAGATGCGCAATACTTTAAAAGTCTCCCTTAAGGGCGTTCCAAAACGTTACTGCGAGAGGAGAGCAAAGTAACAAAGAGTAACAGCTGAGAAAAGCCAAATTAAAACGTGATTTTGAAACGAGCACGATGTAAATAGCATGATGTATTTACATATATTTACTGATTGAGAAACCATTGTCAATTCCAAAATATATTTATCACTTCCCTGAAATTATTAATTTCACAAAATAAATCAGTTACAGTCATAAAACAGCTATCCTTACCATAAATGAATCATAAACATTATGTCTAAAAATGCAAAATTTATGCCAGTTAACATTTAAATAAAAATATCGTTTTTATCACTCGTCATTTGTAACTTTCCCGTGTGTGTCTGTAACCATAATGTCCACATATCCTTTCAGTTCGTTTAATTCTACTAAAATTGCCGCCATTTCCAGATTACCCTTATTTACTTGCTGAAATAGTGGGTGTTAATATTTTCTCTGGAGAGACGGTTAAGAAGAATTACTCTACAGTTTTGGGATACTTGTAAGAGTAAGTAAAACATTAACTTAACCAAAGATAAAAGTTTACTCACAAAGTACCGTTTTGGAATGTCGCCTTTACGGTGAAAATTATATGTGCAAAGTTTGTAATCTCTTTGACATGAATGGTTAGTGAAAATATCATCGAGTATGCAGCACGATGTTTGTTGGTTATAAAAAATGATAAAAACATGTACAGCGCATACCAAAAAAATAACGTGATTGCAACACTTAAACTCGGAAATTAATGAGCGACGGAACGGGTTAGCGGCTTAACCGTTTCAGTTGTATACAAATATATCGTTTTGGACATTGCAGCAAATAAATTCTATATTCGAAATTGTATTGTCTTCAGTAGGATGCTCTGGCATACACTGAAGAGCCAAACTGGTACACCTGCCTAATACCGTGATGGGCCCCCGCGAGCACGCAAAAGTGCCGCAAGACGACGTGGCATGGACTCGACTAATATCTAAAGGTATGAATACTGCAGGGCAGTCCACAAATCCAATCTGCGCCAATTTGAAAAAGGGTTGCACGTCTGTCACGTTTAATGATTCTCGTCAGTCGTCATTTGTCCCGTTCTTTCGCGATGTTTTTCCGACCGCAGCGATGTCGAAGATATTATGTTTTACCGAATTCCCGATATTCACGAGACACTCGTGAAATGGTCATACGCGAAAATCCAAATTTTATCGCTACCTCGGAGATGTTATGTCCCATCTCTCGTGCGCTGACTATAACACCACGTTCAAACTCACTTAAATCTTGATAACCTGCCATTGTAGCAGCAGTAATCAACCTTGCAACTTTGCCAGACGCTTGTTGTCTTATAAAGACGCTGCTGACCGTATAGCGTTACTCTGATTGTTTCCATACCTCTGTTATTGGCATACGCACGACGATACCAGTTTTTTTGGCTCTCCAGTGTATATCGCGACCCGTAAAAATCTGTTTATTCTTCATTTTACTGGCAGCAGCTGTTTATGAGAGTGCGAAATAGTCTCAACAGTGAATTATACAGCTAATGATATCTCCTAAAAGTGATGAACTGTTCTCATTGGACGCTATATTTTGCTTGTACAGTAAAGTATTGAGCATGCCCTAAATACCGGAAAATTGTTTTAAAATAATGCATCGGAAAAGGGTTGATTTTGAAATTTAATTCGGTAAGCAATAGTCTAATCCAAACTATATTTACCTACCTCTATCATTTTCATTAGAAACGCTGACATAACGTAAGTAATGCAGTGTGCGAAGGTGAATGATTTACCTATATATAAATGCTTTAAAGTTATCAGTTTAAAAATGCAAAGAAACTATAAGTAAAAATTGGTGTTCCTAGTTTTTAGCCACGATTTTTCCACGCATCGAAGAGTTTGAAAGAATTGTGATGAACAGCAGGAGTGACAGCGATGGAGAAACACAATAAATGACAGGCGATCAAGCTGATGTGCTACGATGGACAATTCATATGTATAGGCGCTGAGCCAATGGCGAATGGAAACAGCCAGTCCCAAGTAAATAAGGGGAGGGGCGGGGCATAGTGAAGAGGATTACGGAAATGCAAGGCAGCGTAAATTAATTATTCATTGTTGATCTGAATTATTACGAATTGATTTATGGCAATTGTAGACGCGGAATTTCTGGGAGTTCATTTGGTACCAGTCTAACTTTGTCAACTTGTACACTTGTATTGATTATATCACAGAGGTTAAACAGCCGCTTATACCACGATCTTAAGCCGGCCGGCAAAATGTTGGAACGTCATTCACCAATCAATACCTGGGAACCTATTNCCATTGTAGCAGCAGTAATCAACCTTGCAACTTTGCCAGACGCTTGTTGTCTTATAAAGACGCTGCTGACCGTATCGCGTTACTCTGATTGTTTCCATACCTCTGTTATTGGCATACGCACGGCGATACCAGTTTTTTTTGGCTCTCCAGTGTATATCGCGACCCGTAAAAATCTGTTTATTCTTCATTTTACTGGCAGCAGCTGTTTATGAGAGTGCGAAATAGTCTCAACAGTGAATTATACAGCTAATGATATCTCCTAAAAGTGATGGACTGTTCTCATTGGACGCTATATTTTGCTTGTACAGTAAAGTATTGAGCATGCCCTAAATACCGGAAAATTGTTTTAAAATAATGCATCGGAAAAGGGTTGATTTTGAAATTTAATTCGTTAAGCAATAGTCTAATCCAAACTATATTTACCTACCTCTATCATTTTCATTAGAAACGCTGACATAACGTAAGTAATGCAGTTTGCGAAGGTGAATGATTTACCTATATATAAATGCTTTAAAGTTATCAGTTTAAAAATGCAAAGAAACTATAAGTAAAAATTGGTGTTCCTAGTTTTTAGCCACGATTTTTCCACGCATCGAAGAGTTTGAAAGAACTGTGATGAACAGCAGGAGTGACAGCGATGGAGAAACACAACAAATGACAGGCGATCAAGCTGATGTGCTACGATGGACAATTCATATGTATGGGCGCTGAGCCAATGGCGAATGGAAACAGCCAGTCCCAAGTAAATAAGGGGAGGGGCGGGGCATAGTGAAGAGGATTACGGAAATGCAAGGCAGCGTAAAATAATTATTCATTGTTGATCTGAATTGTTACGAATTGGTTTATGGCAATTGTAGACGCGGAATTTCCGGGAGTTCATTTGGTACCAGTCTAACTTTGTCAACTTGTACACTTGTATTGATTATATCACAGAGGTTAAACAACCGCTTATACCACGATCTTAAGCCGGCCGGCAAAATGTTGGAACGTCATTCACCAATCAATACCTGGGAACCTATTCGCAAGGAGCTCCATTAGACAATATGGGACCTTTTGCAGCATGCAGTAGCGAATCAGACACAAACCCCGTTCTCAGAGCCTCGCGCAGCCAATCAGAGATTGGGTAAGCCAACACTAAGGGAACCACCACGAAATTTCGGCTCTGTGCATTTATCTACTCTGTGCCTCTGCCTTCGTACCGCATTTAATTCGACACTCTTTGGCAGACGTCGAGCCAATAGTAAACAGTTGTCTGATGGCGTTATTTCGTGTTTCCGAACTAAACAGGAGAAGGGTTTTTGACTCTTTCAGAAGCCAATGAACATCTACTCCACTGGGTAGATGACTGCTAAGTTTAGAATGGTGCCATTTTCCATAGACTTTTCGCAGTTTCTTCACACTTTTTGAATTAAACCTTTAAAGAATCTCCCCATATGCGATGTGATTGGTAGTTTCCTAAGTATGTTATGTATTACAAACGTTTTATACTTCTGTTAACATAAAAATAGCTAATTTTTGGGTAAATTGTAATTCTACTTATATTTGATCCATAAATTATAATATGGAATGTATAATAACACGAATTAATAAAAAACGGGAGAAAATAGGTGTGTTGGTAATGCCTAGTACGAAATAGTTCTTATGCAAAATATTGTAACACTGAGTGCGCACAAATGCGGTGCGCTGTCCATTTAGTAATTTTCTAGACTCGATAAATCTTTATTAGGGGCCGCGATGGCTAAGCGGTTAGCCTGCTTTCCTCCCATCAAGATGAACAGGGTTCAATCCCGGGCCGGATCACTACCGAATTTTCACATGTGGGAATCGTGGCGGACGACGCCACTGGTTGGCGGGTTTTCTCGGTATCTCCTATTGGCAAACGCCAGTACTATAAATCGCTAGAAGCAAGAAATCGACGGGTTGGTTGACTAAAACGTTCAAGCCGCTGTACATACTTGTAATTTGCTGCCGTGTGACGCTCGTCTGTCAAAGCACGTGCAGTGATTGACCTCTGCCCATCAGTTTCGCATGACAGACGCAGCTTGCTTACACGCCGTGTCCTCACAAAAAAAGTTATTCTAAGCTCCTTAATGTGTTCATTTGACGTCTCTATGTTCTATAACAGATTCTAAACGCTAACAAAGAGCTTCGGGCTTCCCTATTTCATTCCGGCGCTGCTCCATACTCATCTCTATCACCCTCATCGGCTCTCAATATCTTGCTTGGACGGGGTGATGTGTGACAGCACTGGAACACCGTACATCCAGCATTAATATAAACGCAGAAAATTGTGCGTGCTAACACGGGGATAGAACGACGAGGGATCTGAGGCTTACCTAGTNACAGCACTGGAACACCGTACATCCAGCATTAATATAAACGCAGAAAATTGTGCGTGCTAACACGGGGATAGAACGACGAGGGATCTGAGGCTTACCTAGTCGGTGACTCGTTAGACGTAATTCGTCGTGGACGTTGGTGCCGATGCGGGTGCGTGGCTTGGCAGGCGAGCGCTGACTGTCGACGTGGAGGCTCGAGGCTGCCCCCACCCTTCACCCCGCCGATGCCCCACTCCTTCCAACGTGTATGGATGGCGTCCAGCAACCGTCCGACTCTAACTTCGATGTCATCATGATTTGAATGTTACTGGACTCGAACCACAACAAAACAATCTGGGATGTTCCGCAACGTCCTCGCCAACGTATTACCCGACTATAAAAAGGGTTGTCTTTCGTCTTGGGGGAGAGACTGGATAAGGACCTCACGAGGAGAACATTATAACTTCACAGAAAGCATATCCTGCCATGTTTGATGAGGATNAGAGACTGGATAAGGACCTCACGAGGAGAACATTATAACTTCACAGAAAGCATATCCTGCCATGTTTGATGAGGACATTTTATAGGACGTGCATAGAGAACAATTTTAAGATAGTTTTTTTTTTATATTCTGTAAATTTGCAAATTTGCAATGTTACAATATTTGGGCTAAGTATGATGTATTGCTATGGGTNTATTTTATAGGACGTGCATAGAGAACAATTTTAAGATAGTTTTTTTTTATATTCTGTAAATTTGCAAATTTGCAATGTTACAATATTTGGGCTAAGTATGATGTATTGCTATGGGTGTCCATTATTAAATATAACTTCATGTAATTTTTATAACTAGCATTATAATTGTCACGTATTTTAAAGCCTGTTTGGCTATTTGTATTTTTATAATGCTTGTATTTTTTTATATGGGTAATTTATGAGAAAAAATAAAAAAACGAAAGAAGCCCGGAGATAGAGTAAAAACTAACAGTTTGTTGAATCATTTCTCACAATTTTGGGGGTTGATTATCATGTACTCCAATTCATCTCAGAAGATTATTGAATTGTCTTAATTTATTGCGATTGCGTTATTTATTTGTACTCTGCTATTTAAACTCTGCTGTTTGAAGATTTCTGGTGTGACTCGTTTTGCTCAAATGAGTGAAATGGAAGGAAGGGGGAGTTGAAGGTCACTTTCATGGAGTGTTGGGGTTTCCTGCGGGTGCTCCCACTCTGTGACAACGTTAATATCTAGTTTTGAAAATGAGTTATGATGAAACGTTAATAAATCCAGGCGGTGGCGATATATCCAACTTATGGAGGTCACTTAGACTACCAAGAGATATTTTAAGGTTTGAGACTCAGCACCACGGAAGCGATAAGGGCTACGTTGCCACGCGTTTCAAGTGCACCATCACCATTACGCAAAGTCTGTTAAATGGCATGGAGTTTTTTAGTCGTGTTGCGTGTACCTAAGGGACTTAAAGCAGTAACCCTTTAATTTTATATAGAAAAGTGTGTAGAAAAGTTCAGTTCATGCTCCTATCGTAGTTTTGGTAGCTTCCGAGTGGCATGAAATAGCCATTTTTTGAAATTATGTTTGAGGGGTCCAAAATGATATTCATAGCATGCATTAACACCTTGACAGTACTATACGGAACTGTGTATTAGGAACACGTTTTAATAGTTTCGTCAAAGAATTACTCGATCGCTAAAGCCTGAGTACAACGACATAATGTTTCGTGAAAGTTCGGGCGGAAGCACCAACAATATCTGCCAGCTCATCCTGTATGCAAGCAGGTATAGATGTTTCTATGGAGAAATCTGACACATGGTACTCGCTGTCACACAAATTAAGGCGAGTGCATNTGTATAGATGTTTCTATGGAGAAATCTGACACATGGTACTCGCTGTGACACAAATTAAGGCGAGTGCATATTTAGGAGTTTACTTCTCCAAGGTCCAGGAACAGTCTTCACTCACTTCAGTATNAGCCATTTTTTGAAATTATGTTTGAGGGGTCCAAAATGATATTCATAGCATGCATTAACACCTTGACAGTACTATTCGGAACTGTGTATTAGGAACAAGTTTAATAGTTTCGTCAAAGAATTACTCGATCGCTAAAGCCTGAGTACAACGACATAATGTTTCGTGAAAGTTCGGGCGGAAGCACCAACAATATCTGCCAGCTCATCCTGTATGCAAGCAGGTATAGATGTTTCTATGGAGAAATCTGACACATGGTACTCGCTGTCACACAAATTAAGGCGAGTGCATATTTAGGAGTTTACTTCTCCAAGGTCCAGGAACAGTCTTCACTCACTTCAGTATTATCGGTTTAAGAATACAGCCAAGCAGTTTTGTTGTAACAGTCGGAAACTTTTCGTTAAACAAACAGGAAAGTTTACCATAATTTTCACGCAGAGCAGTAAATATTTTCGAGGTTTTTTTTAATGAATATATAATTGTGCTTAATAATCTTGCCACTTTTTCTCAAAAAAATAATAAACCAAAATACAAATAAATTCAACGCCACACTTCACCACCGTCTCGCTGATTGGCAAAAATTTCAACATTGTAGGAAAAAAAATCTATCAAAAATTGCACACGAGCATTTGCGAAAACGTCGATGAAAACGGCTAGTAGATAGCCAAATCTTCCATAGAACCATCCATAAAAAGTGGCAGTGAAAGTTGGAATAGAAAAGTCCAAGGAAACTTCCATCGCCAGCTTAAAAATCGGCTTCACCTATTGTGCAGAAGTTCTTCGTTTCTGTGTCGTAATTTCAATTTCAGAAAAATTACTGCAAATGTTTGTTACATAAAATTTACACTTTAAACTTTTAATGTATCTGTATCTAATTTTTACCGGTTGCTGGTTGCAAAAAGGCGGAAACGTATTAATAATATATAACTACTAGCTGTGCCCGTTGCTCCGCTCGCATGGACTACGGAATTATTGTTTAGGTTTTTTTTAATAAGGTCCCTTACCTCTATCCCTCCCACGACCCACACGCCGCCAACATTGCTTTCCACGTCCGCGTACGGTAAACCGACTCGCGAAAGTAAAGTTTTTGAGATATTTTCTCGCGATAGATAGTAGACAATATAAACTTTCAGCCGTCCTACTATTTCTGTGTAAGAAATTACGTCGATCTGTTGCTCGGTTGCGACGTTACATTGTTGACTTTGTATTGTTGACGGTGCATTGTTATTCCGTTTGTGTACTTTTTCATTTTCCAATAAGAATTTTAATAAGAAATTTAAAAAAGATATTTTCTAGGGATAAAAAGTAGCCTGTGTGACTTCCCGGTCCTCCAACTCCATCTTTACAAAAAATCACGTCGATTCGTTGGTCCGTTGCGACGTGAAAGAGGGACAAACAAACATCCAAACACACTCTCGCATTGAGATATATATATATATATGTTTAAATATGTTCCTGACTTTTTTACAAGTAGGAAATAACACATATTGAAACTTAAGCACAAAATATTAAACTACTTATAAAACGAAAATTTCCTATTCTCACGAATTGTCAATAATTTCTTAGAAAACTAAATAATGATACGAAAACCAAAAATTTCTCAAAACAGGTGACGCCGAACCTTGAGAGTGGAGGCGGCCACGCGAAGGGCACGCAGTTGCCAGGTTGGCCGGTAGGTGTCTCTGGAGAGACCACCCCGAGCCCGGTAGCGCTAGGAGAGGAGGGGGCGGCGGTAATTGTGGACACGCCCACGGCCTCTCCAATTCGCTTAANCCGAGCCCGGTAGCGCTAGGAGAGGAGGGGGCGGCGGTAATTGTGGACACGCCCACGGCCTCTCCAATTCGCTTAATTAAGCCCGGCCGGCCGCGCTATCTTGTTCCGCAGGTACAAAAAATTACGGCGCTGCCGCGGGAGCGAGCTGTGCAAACTGCCCCCTCCCCCCTCGTCGGCGCGAGGCCCTGTTGATTTGCCGCCATTCGCCCCAGGTCGCTGGGCTGGCCGCAGTCACGTCGAGCAGGGGCCTCCGTTATTGCCTGTCGCCGTCTGCACTCGGCGGCCACTTTAAATGACATGTGTAGCCTGTTCACGGTAAACCAAGCACTTTCGAAAGACCTATTTACGATATATTTCTCGGATTACATTGTATCCTTACGCCATACGTAAATTTATCATTGTAATGGACCTTATCACTTCATTCATGCGTAGATCACGTAAAACTGTGAAATTACCAGAAATGTAAATGTTTTACAAATGTAAAGNCTTATCACTTCATTCATGCGTAGATCACGTAAAACTGTGAAATTACCAGAAATGTAAATGTTTTACAAATGTAAAGATTCTTACACTTAAAAAAAACATTTTTTTTTAAAGAAAGAAAGAAACTTATATTAATGATTTACCAGCACTTTTCAGTCAACGTTAACACATGAAACTACTNACCAGCACTTTTCAGTCAACGTTAACACATGAAACTACTTTTTCCCCGTTGCTGCCAACTTTACTGAGCGCAGACCGGACATCGCTTGCCCGTTAAAATGTATGCAGTTATGGGCAGTGACATTTTCCAAAATTTTATTCCCAAAAGTGCTCAATTAACCGTAAACAGCCTGTACACACTCTCACACTGGCTTGAAAGTAAAACGCTTTTCACTAACTTGTGACGTGGTTAAGCGAGCAAATTTCCAAGTCCTTCTTAGGATTTATTTTACCTCCCGTTTCGTAAAATTAACAATAGACCTGACCTAGATTCTTTCAATTTATTCTGGTCTCGATGAAATATAAGAATAGAGTTCTTAAGAGTTCAGAGGCAAAACAGCCGCTTATATCGCGAACTCAAACCACACATGCAGCAAAATAGCGTCTATGGCAAGAAGTACGTCACGACGCCGTCCACCAGACAGCTTTCTCAGCACGCGGTAGCCAATCAGACACAAGGCGCTCTCCCAGACCCTCATGTAGCCAATCAGAGAATCGGCAACCCAACATCAAAGGAACCGCTACGCCATTTCGCCGCCATCTACTTCCCTACTCTGTGTTAAAGCCGTGGAATTCTTATACGTGTAAATATGTGTGAATAGTCTATTCGCGGTTTATTCACGTGTTTTGAACCAGACCTTTGAAAAATTACCCCATGTATGACGTGTTTCGTTTTTTCCTAAATATGCAATGTTTCACAAGCGTTTGATACTTGTGTTCATAAAAATACATTATTTTTGATTCAATAGAAATTTTATTTGTATTTTATGTATAAATTATAATTTTTTATTTATAATCAATATGAATAAAAATATTGAGAAAATGCGTGTGTTGGTAATTACTAGTAAAATTAGTTCTTATGTAAAATATTATTACACTGAGTGCGCACGAATGTGGTGGAATTTTCCAGATTTAGTTTTGCTTTGTTTGTTTATCTAGGCAGAGGAATATTATGGATGTAAAGTTTTAGCAGGGTTTCGGAAAAGTGTAAAGTTACCGTGGATATACTCTAATAAATGAATTCTGACTGCTATGCGCCCATAACCAACATAAACTCAATTAAGTAAATTCAGTGTTCACAAACCTAATCGTCAAGCTTTAAATACGATGTTAAGGCATGAACATACTTTCCTGCGTCGACGCCAACTATAATGAGAAAATGTATGTGATGGCGTGTTAAAATAGTTCCAGTTACGGACAGAGACATTTTTCAAAGGTAGATTTCAAACGCGATCAATTAGCATTGCATTGTACTTAGTAACTCCATGTGTATATTTTGAAGTGAACATTTTTTGTTGTGAAATCTTAGAAACAAAAATATTTTATTGTTAATTATTTATTTAATTCCTAGAAACCAAATGAGCCAACTTTAAACGGTCAGATATTAATATAGTTAAAGACTTATTACGACGTTTAAACGTGGAAATATTTTTTCTTATTCGTTGCCAACATATTGCTTATGTGCTAGTCAGCGTTTTCCTTTAAGACAAATAAATTTATTTCCAAAATTTTTTTCGAAGACGTTTTGCTATGCTTTAAGGATATCAGGCAGCTTTTTATGTTATTATCTAAGTGTGTTAATGATTTACCAGGGGGTTTTTCTTCTGTTAAGGTGAATATTCTGTGTGGTTTGCTAAGGATCGGTAAGCGCCTGCAGATGAACAGAATACTGACCCGCATAACATTCGAGGTATAATGGAAGCCTAAAGTTTTCGCACTCGTAACGAGTAGGCAAGTTTCACAAAATTCGTTCTGGTTCATATTGCTGAACAGAAATTCACACGCTTATAAGAAAACATACTGCCCTTATTTTCTAAACATAAAATGTTCCTCCTGGACGTATAGCTGAGTCGTTATATTTAGGCTGCAGCATTTGTTAACCGTCGTTTTCTTTATTCACACCAGGCATCAAGGGCCTACGCTAGCGCTGTCACTGTGGTGTGTCACATTAAGTATTTCTGTTCTCAGCATAGAGGACATAAAACAAATAAAGTGGTTTTATGATGTTAAGATCCAGTAAATAAATTTCCCTTTGTGTTGGAGGTGTCTTTTGTTGCTGGTACTTTTCGTCACGTTTATAGTAGCAGTTCATAGCTGTGACTTGGGTGCACTTAGGTCTGTAATGTCTAACCTGCGTGTAACTGAACTAGCTAAATTCTTCAGTCTCTGAAGAATGGTAGTAGCTAGTAGAGTTAACATATCTGCAGAGAATGGAGAATATGGCTAGTTCCGTTACGCTACTTCCGGGTAAGACATTACAGACTTAAGTGCACCCAAGTCACTGCAGTTTCCATTTTTTATTCAGCGGGCTTCGTGAAACACCAGTATTGCTCTTGACCGGATTGGTCATAACTTGGGCATTGCTTCGTGGCAGTCTTCATAAGACAAGACTTCACCCCTTTTGCAGAAATTCTTCATTTTTGCGTCATCATTTCAGTTTCAGGGGTATTATTGGAAATGATTGATTACAAAAATCTACTATTTCCTAGTTTTTTAATACTTTTGTATCTGGGTTTTGGTGTGTGTTATTTTCTGCTTGCAAAAACGCAAGAACTTGCTGATAAAATATAGATATGTTCTCGATTTTTTACAACTAGCAGATAACACACAATTAAAATTCAGCACAAAAATATCAAACCACTAGCAAAATGTAAATGTTCTTTAACCGTAAATTGTCAGTAATTGCTATAAATCGGAAACTATGACGCGAAAATGAACAATCTCTGTAATCAGGCGAAGCCAAGCAGTAAGGGGAATAGTGCTCCACACGCCATGTTAACTAGATGGTTTGTTTGCCGAAAACGTTACAAATATCATGATAGAGACAAACGAATATTTTTATTTGGCTGATCAAGAATTTTGTTAATTGGAACAATTTGATTAAAGTATTCCAGAATTTGCGGTGACAACAAGTCACCTCGGTCCATTTCCAACGTTTATTTAGTTGGCTGAAGAGTAATTGGGTAATTTGGTTGAATCCGTTCAAATAGACAGCTCAAGGGTAAGTTTATAATTTTTATTACAATTACGATAATAACCGTGTCAGTGTATTTATTAAAGATTATTAATGGAACAAACAGTCCCACTAAACAGTTAAAATGAATAGAATATTCAAATCTTGAAAAAATTCGACGTAATTGCTATACAACTTGTAATCTTATAGAAATGAGTATATTGCTACAGACTAAGCTCCAATACGGTGAATACTTGTTCGAATTTCGCAAGTGGCCGGCCACATGTGTGACACGTTCCAAGGGCGATATTAGCCTAAGGCTAAGGTGAACTGTTGAGTTGAGAGATTTGGCCGTATCTTATAAACGAGGTCATGAGAGCCGATGAGAGTGAAATGAGATGAGAATGGAACAGCGCCAGGATGCAAGGGCGGGGGAAACCGTAGATCCCCAAGGAGTTGTATTGAACGCGGTTCGCCTTGGTGGGAGGCGAGTAGTCAACCCACTCAGCCACCGCGGCCCCTCGCGAACTGTCGAGGAACCAATCTACACACTGAAGATGTCACACAGGTTAATGATATCTTACAGTTACCAGTGACCAATATAATCATGACTAGTGCTCAGTTAACTATATAGCACTGAAGACTAGCATTTTATTAAATAATGGCGTGAAATTTGTATGTGTCTTTAACTACTACTAATCATACAATCAGCGTGGTTAAAGTCGCTAAGGCTTAGCAAGTGACCCGGGTGAGAATCTCGGCGTACCATTCTTCATTTTTTTCAATAATATCTGTAACTGTATTATGCGTACGGCCATTCAAGATTTTAACTGCACCAACCAAACCGTACACTTTTGGGGAACCAAAAAAAAAAATTTATAATTATAATTTAGATTTAAGAACGAAATTTCAAATTACTCATTTACAAATAACTAATTTTGGTCAAGCCAAACAAATTATGGCTTACTAAGAAAACCTTTTCCTCATAGTAGCCTTTCACAAAATGAATGAGTGAAAACGTAATACCTTCAATTACCTTTGGTTTGAAATATGTACGGGTTTTCGATTGTAGATGAAAAATAATTAAACTAAAAAACAAAACTTAAAATCTAGCTTGTCACGAAAAGAAAAAGCACGGAATTAACCGTATACCACTGATAGGCTTAGAACAGGGAAAAAGTTTTATTAGCATTTTTTAATATTTATGACTTGAAATCCTTATCAAACTCAAGCCGCTAATGCTTAACCGGTGTTTTCATTTGTCCGAGTTGGACATGATTCGTTATAAGATTGGATTGTCGTATGGGCGTCCAGAACGTTTCTCGCAGACTTTGTCACATTCATGAAGGCACAGTAATAGAACAACTAGCATGCCCAGTTCTTGAATGACTGTGCGACGCAACGTCAGCGGATCTTATGCCATTTGCTGTGCAAAACTCCCTGCTGTCTCGGTAACCCTAGGCAGGTTCATCTGTACGCACATACTGGATAGCGTGTTAGCTTTTATAAGTTCGCGGATAAAGTCGAATTAACAACAACGTAGACCTCTGCCAAGACACAGCATTTGAACAACTAGTTCTGAAACTAGGATGCCAGGTAAACCAGAAAACAAGGCTCTTTCTGTATTTAAGGGCCCCCAAAATAAAATATGACAGGACAGAATAGTTTTACCCTAATAACACCAAGACTCTTAATATTGTGAATGCAAAAGTATAAAGGTTGTTCGCGGTAAAGTGAGCACTTTTGAAAGCCCTGCTTGTTTTCTACTTTCAGCCCGTTGCGTATCCTTCCACAGTATCTCAGTGTAAACACAGACATGTGGCGCATGTTTAATAATCTGTTTAGAAGATCACTGTATCAATTTACATAACAATGCAACATGCGATTATCTATAACAGTGTACACTGTAAATACGTACACGTTAATTCAGTAAATATATCTTTACGACCATTCGTGATGTGATTTTTACCATCTATAAATAAATAGTCTGACATTCGAATATTAGTTTTTTCACTCGACTTAAGTTTCTTCAAGTTTTAAATTATTATAACCAACTTTAATCACATGTAGACACACTGGCCAGTTCGGCATATTAAGTGAAACGTTAGACTTCCCGCTACTAGAAACAACGTCTAAGAAGAGCAAAAAGGAATTATGAAATGAGGGCCTAAACGTCTGATTTATTATGTACATTAATATTTTATAAATGGGGTTACGAACTACCATATAACTAATGTTGTTCAAGGCACTTACAGATAACTAAACAGGGAACGAGACAGGAACTGACACACAAATTCACGGGATTCAGAGAATTTAAACACGGGAAAGGTAAGTCATAAAAATAATAAACAAAACAATAGACTCGAAAACTTAATACGATGCGTCGGCCAAGTGATGCCATTAAAGTGGGCTGTTTTTATTCTTATGTGTGCAAAACAAAAAGAAAGTGATGAATAGCAGGTGCCGTTAAAGTTAAATATTATGTCAAGTGAGACGTTACGACTTGTAACTACGTCTCCTAACTCGCTGCTATCTTTACTGTGCGTATTGCGGTTAACACTTACGTTAAAATGTATGCAGTTACGTAGAGTAATTTTTTTCAAATGTTAATTTCTAGAGTACACGCTTTATCATGAAACACCTATAGGCTATAAGTAATATTTAAAAATGTAAAATAATTTTAATCGCAGATATAACTCAGTCTTTTGTAGTCCTGTGTGTTAAGTCTGTTGTTTAATTTGCAATTTGTTTACTACAANAATCGCAGATATAACTCAGTCTTTTGTAGTCCTGTGTGTTAAGTCTGTTGTTTAATTTGCAATTTGTTTACTACAAGGAAGAACAGTTCCTTTAAGCAAATTCCTAGTAAATTTTGTAACCTCAGAAGCTTACAATGACGTTCGTGAACAGAATGTGAGGATCTTCAAACAATTCTTCACACAATCGTTTTAGCTCTATTCTTCGCAAATTAAATTTAGTTGGTTGGAATATTATCGAACGTGTTAAAAGTCAAAGTTCTGAAATGGAAAAGCCATTCCTTACTTCCATAAATAGCAAAATTTAAACTCCAGGTTTCAGCTGTTTTCACTTATTGTACTACTTTTAAAACCTCTAAAATGAAAAAATTGAAATCTGACATAAACAGATAAATTAATTCTATTTTACCTGAGGAAAACTCATCTTACTTTCACAGTAACTTTACTGGTATATGCTTACACGCATAAACACTAGAATTTCAGTAAATGGTTTTAGAAAGTCTCATTAAGAAAAAATACGTTAAGGAATACTCGGAGTGCTTCTGCAACAAGTACGTTAATTATTTTATGGAATATTCCGATGATAATATTGAAGTCTAGCTACCTGTGCCCTACAAACTGGCCACTTAATTGTTATGCAAAATTTTCCCTGAATGCTTTTCTCGTCGCGCCANTAGCTACCTGTGCCCTACAAACTGGCCACTTAATTGTTATGCAAAATTTTCCCTGAATGCTTTTCTCGTCGCGCCAGCGAACAATTGCCAGTCTCTGGCAAAAATCTGCTGTCTTCACCAAACTTCATTACTATAGACTATTCATGGTTTCTTCACACATTTGAATCATTCATTTGAAAAATCACCCCACGTACGACGTGTTAAGTTATTTGCTAAATATGACCTGTATCACAAGCGTCTTATACTTGTGTTAACATAAAATAACTTTTTTTTTTGTTAAATTAAAATATTATTTTTATTTTATTTATAAATAATAATGCTTCCTTTATAAACCAATTTGAATAAAATAGTGAGAAAATATGTGCTGCTAACGGCTAGTAAGAAATAGTTCTTACGCAAAATATTATTATAACCGAGTGCGCAGGAATGCGGTGAGCTGTCCTTTGGTGTGATTTTCCAGTCTAAGTTAAGCTTAGTTTGCACGATGTGGAGGAAAATTCCGGAAGTAGATCCGTAGCATGGCTTCAGAAAATTGTAAAGTAACCAGGAATGGACTATATG